>JAANDG010000868.1:0-44280 GCA_036852015.1 Pelodera strongyloides | reverse complement strand
AGCGGTGCAACTGGCGCTAGCGGTCTGTTATATCGCGTGCCGCATTGGGGTCACTCCAATCGGTCATTTTCTTCTGACAGATTAATGGCTAACGAGTGAATAAGAGACGCTCTTTTGTTCGCACTCGGGTTAGAAGAAGGAAGGAGGGGAAGGCAACTGACCACCCAACATTAACCATTAATCACCGGGAGATAATTAGCCGCAAATTGGGTTTGTATATATTAACACTATTATATGTATCTCTCTTTTCTGGGAGTCTATTCACATGTAACATTTGTGTATTATCACCGAGACATAATTAGCCGCTAATTGGATGTTTTTATGTAACTGATACCATTTTTGTAAGCTGTGCTATGTATTAAAGCTGAGTGCACGTGGTTTTGAATACAACTGCCGTTTCAAAACCACGTTATATGCCGCTTTAATATGGGCTTTAGAAGACTGTGGAGCAAGTCACCTTCTTCTCGCTCTCTATCATAATTTCTATGTATCAGTCCTCTCTCGGATACCTTCCTCAGTATATTACCAGCTGATGTCATTACTGTAGACTGTGATAGCGTGATAAACATATCCAAAAATTTGCCTTTCCAGCTTCTACCACTTTTGTTACGGTAAGGAGTTAAGCGAAATAGCGGCCGGTTTTTGAAACACATAGAGTAGACCAGAATTCTTATGTACATAAATTGGAATAAAAATCGAGCTAAATTCGAGCAAATTAGCATAGATACGTAAGAATTCAGTTGTCCACGATGCGTTTCAAAAACCGGCCGAGACTCCAGGGTAAGGAACGTAACTTTGGCCGCTCCGTTCAGTAGAGTAAATATTGTACATTTTCTAACAATTTCGTCCAATATCTAGTAATTTCTCCTATTATTAACTAGGAATCATCCAGAGAAATATCGTAAGACAGTAGTAAAAACAGTTGACATGAATTTTTTTTTGAGAAAAAAAACAAATTGCATTTCACGAAATGGGGACGGCACGAACCGATAATACAAATCGTGATTGATCGGTACATACGTATAGGACAGCGCTAGCCCAATCCATTAATCTTTATTTTCTAGTTTAAACAACTGTTCGAAATGTTGACAAGTGACCGCACTTCCGTTGAGTTCAGGCTTATTTCTTGGCTTAGGTTTGGACTTATTAGGCTTAGGTTAGGAGCATAGGTTGGTAGTTCAGGACTGTACTACGCTGACGCATATCCATTGGTTTAAGGCTAGTCTTAGGTCTAGATGGTGTAGACTTAGGTCTAAACTAAACTGAGGTTTATCTTTAGGGCTAGGTATGGAATACGCTTATGAATAGGTCCCTCATTTGTAATTTATTCTAAATCTTTCAAGAACTTTAACCTTAATTTTACGGACATACAGGTTTTGACGTGACGTATAAGATCAGTTCAGTATCAAAATAGTATCGGTTTATCAAGCACACGGCAACATCGCTGATCTTGCTACAAATATATCTGGTTGCATGCTAAGTTGCTGTTACGCACGATGGTAATTGCTGGTTCTAGCATGTCAGCGTAACTTGGTAGCTTACTATTACAAGACGATGATTCTTTCCATTCTCTGTCTATACTTCCCCGTCCCCTCTCTCTCTCTCTCTCTCTCTCTCTTTCTCTCTCTCTCTCTCTCTCTCTCTCTCTTTCCACTCTTTCCACTCTTTTTTCACTATGTTTGCTTACACGTGCTTACTTTGCACCGTTATATGTCTATAAAATGAAACAAGTTTACATAATTGCTAGTATATTACTGTAGTATCACGTACATGTTCAGAGGAGTTTCTGTAGTATCATTACCATAGAAAGTAATAGAGCATAATTTTTTCTAGAATTACGGTACCCTGTTGTAATACTATGTTGCCAAACAAGGACTCCAAGTTTCTTGGCTAGCTAGTTTCTTGCTTCAAGGCCATATGTACACATAGATACCCAGTTGTATGTAGATTAAACAGTTGTTTGTGATTGATTTATTGCATTGTTTTCCATTGGTGAATCAAACATATGTCGCCGATGGTGCGTGTTTCCCAGAGAGCTAGATTAGCCAATCTTTACTTTTAGTTTATTTGTGTTTTTGTTCGCCAACTTGCCAACTCCTATCTTCTTATTATATAAAAGAGTAACTGTAGCGTGCGCTAGCACTCACTTTACATTAAAGTCCTGAAAAGGAAAAGTCGGTTTCCACGGAAGTATAATTCGAATAACTTGTTCCGCTTTGGATATAAAAGAGTGCCTCAGCTCAAATTATAATAATCTCATGTAAAAGAACGATGCGTTTCTTCATTCGTAAAGATTTTCATCTAGGTTACAGACGTTTCATAAGTATGGAAAGACGCCTCCGGCGTAGGCTTAGCCGGCTGTTTCGTCCTATAAAATAATAATTATATTATAATTATTATAAAAGCACACTACTTCTGCCCATGTTTGTTTTATTACATTGATAAAGCATTGTTCACGATCGTGCTGATAGTTGATTGCGTTCACATTTTGTCAAAAAGTGAGCCGCGCATCTCTCGCTCGATGACGGACTTCTAGATGTATGAGAAAGAATTTCTGCAGGGAATAAGTATGAAAATGTGAAAACGGGGTCCGGCACATACTTGGCTCGTTATTTGCAAATTTCCCCGTTGTACGCGCGTGTGCAGAAAGTCGTCGACGGTAGTGCGAGGTTAGCGCCGCGCACAGAAAATAGGCGAAGACACCGCAGCCTCACAGCCAAGTGAGTTCAGCTGTTTAGAAATTCAAGCCCATGCGTCGGTTCAAAGTTCCGAGAAACTGCGTTCCTACATTGTTCAACGTACTCGTGTGCATTGGAGCGTAAAGTCATTTGTAAGAGAATATGGATTTTGCGTAAAAATGTAGAGAACACTTTTTTCTAAGCATGTGTGCTTTTACATTGTTTGGTAACAAAATAGTTTACAAGCTCCATAAATAAATCTTCTTATTACATAAAGGAGAAGAGTTTGTGTTTGTTTGTGCATAACGTTTTCTACTTTTTCGGGCGTTTGGTATAAGTAGGCCAACTGTTCGCAACTCTCTAAAATTAGCGCATTTGAATCTTATGACATGAATTTTGGAATATACGCTTCAGAGGTTTCATATAAGTATGCCCTTTTTCGTGAGTGCTTCGGATAGTCACCAACATTGAATTGTAAAGTCGCCACAGGCGGCGACAGCCGTCTGGTAAATAATATTTCATATTATTCAAGTAGATTTAAGTCTACATAGTTTTTTATATTAACTGTAACTGTTTAAAGACTCCATAAATGTACATAAACATGTAGAAACGAGATAGGCACAGTTTAGCAAGTTTTCTATATATAAAGCCGGACAGATTATGAGATTATAGCACAGCTCTTCCTTTAGCTAAACTGATAAACAATCACCTTTGTAGGACTCTAATTTTATTTTATGCTTTTCATTCTTATCTGGCTTTCACACCTACTATTTCCCTCTCTCTCTCTCTCTCTCTTCCTTTATCGTGCCAATAAATAAACGGCAAATGTTCCAAACGTTGCCCTCAGCTTGAGATATTTATTTGCTCTTTCAATCCCTGTTTCATACCAAAAAACCTCAAGATCCGCCAAAGAGACGCCATTAATTTGGTCCTGTGCTTTTTGTGTCCAGGATTAGTTTAGGATTGATGTTGCATGTGTCTTAACATTATTCTTACGACGGGTCTGCTTTAAGTGATACAACCCGTGTTTTCGAGGTTTCATGAGCAGCATAGCCTACTTTACATTGGGCTGAGGGTTGGCGTGCATGCGGCGTTCTTTCGGCGAGCAGACTTGCACACGGCAAACACGCCGCTTCTCGCCACCTTTCACATTGATAGGAATTTTACGCCCGTTTTTAAGTGAAATAAAAAGCGACAACGCGAACCTCTATCACCACGGTAATATTGAATTTATTCCTGTTTATCTACCTATTTCTTACTCTTTTCTGTATATTTTTCATTGTTATTTTAAGTTGAAGTTAATGTAAACCCACATTCCTCAAGTGTATATACACAGGCTGTTTTCCAAATCCAGTTGCTTCGTAACATCTGGTGACCTTTTGTAAACTTATGGCAAATATCCCGCAAGCATTCCCAATGATGGATGTGAAATGTCCAATTTTTCTTTACCTTGTTTAACCCAGAGTTAGGAGGATTATTAGTACCCCTTTATTAAAGATACTACCCTTATGCAAAATATATGCAACCAGCTGACTCTACAAAAAAGTACACCTTTTCACGAGATAGTGCTGTTCAATTGTTGGGGTAAATTTTCCCTGGCTAGAGAGCTCCCTAGGCAAGAACTAGTGAATTTTGCTATTTATGCCGTTTTTTTGAAATACCATTGCATCTATGATTCTATAATTATCGTAACCCTATGTCCTGAGAAATATGTGTGAAACATGAATTGCGCTTGAAACAATACCATAAATCAATCATATAGTCACATAAAAATGAAACGCTTGAGCTTATTGGTCATTCAATTGTCTGCTGCGCCTAATTTGCCTAATTGCTTTCTAATTAGCGGTTATGGTATGGTATGTCAATGTGAATTGGTGCGAAGTGTAAGGGTACCATCTGGCCCTGTTGTGCGCACCATTTTTGGAAGGGTGCCGCCATGGTCACTGTTTTCTTTGTATTATTCTATGTTCCTTTTTAAAAATAACATTTTATAATATTCTATCATTTCTTTTCCGTATCAGATTTTTAGTAAAACGATTTTGTATTAAACATGCACAAAAATACCGCACTGGTGCTCATTGTTGTGCAATCCTTTTGTTTTAATACAAAAGGAATTACCCATAAAACTCCATCGATTGAAACTCCAGGTACAGGTCCCGTCACGGTCAGTAAACTTCAAAGATGTATCACATTGCTCCACTATTCGTAGTATATATGTATCGGATCAAAAATGCTTGAGTGACGCAATATTTTCCACTGATGACAGTCGTTCGATTCTCCCGGGGGCCGTGTCTCAATATACATAATATGCCCACTCAAACTATAACATTGGCCCCCAACAGCTGTCCAGTTGGTGACCAACTTTGATTTGCATATTATGGCGACAGATGCGAAATGAGAGATACAATTGAAATGTACAAAGTGGGAAAGTTGTACCACTTTTATTTTCAAGTATTTGGAAATACACATAAGTAGCCCGTGTTAGAAAACCTGCGCAAACTTTAACTTATGCCCGAAACATATATATGTACACAGTTTATCAAAATCTTTATTTTAGGTATGTGTTTAAGTGTTGAAAACGGATAATGCATGCGCCTTGAAACTTTAGAGTTCTACAGTACACAAGCAACCTGTAGAATTAAAGTAAGCCGCTGTAATTAGTAGAATCATGCGTCTAAATTTTTTTATATAGGTTTACTTTGATGGGCCTGTCCCTTTAAGTATGTGTTCACATGTTGAATACGGATAATACACGCGCCTTGAAACTTAGAGTTCTACAGTACACAAGCAACCTGTAGAATTAAAGTAAGCCGCTGTAGTTAGTGGAACCATGCGTCTAAATTTGACTTTATTTTCATGAGTGTGCGCCATTTGAAAAGAACTCGTCTGGTACGCGGCAAAAAAAAACACAGGTACCCATTCGCCTGGCAAACCGAGTGTCTGGCGAAGTTGGGCGATGTGCGCGACGAGACGTTGGCGCACCTGTGTTTTTTAGCCGCGCACCATCAAGGTTTTGCGTTGTGGCCGAGCCAACTTCACTCTGCCTTTGACACAACCGCATCGCTGCCGTTCTACATGCATAAAGTTGGGTAGTCCTACATTGGTCGTGTTGAAGCGAAATGCTAGCCCCTTTGGAAAATTTGCATATGATAAGCAAATCCTATGTATGCTATGCTAATTTTGTACGATCGTCCACGGCAATCGTACAAAATTAACATAGGATACATATAATTTGCTTATCATATGCAAATTTTCCAAAGGGGCTAGCATTTGGCTTTAAATTATGAAATTAACCGAGGTACTAAGCACCCAACCCTTCCCAGCTACTACCTTGACCAGTGGTCATTATTCCCAAAAATCTTCGAAAGTCGAAACGATTTCCAAATTTCCGGGAGCTTTCTCCCAGTTTCTCTAAAAGTAGTAAGCGCTCTTTTCTTTCACTGAAAATAATAACACCTTGTCCGGCCCTTTTTACTTGGGGCTATTTCGATGTCTGAATCTCTTCAGAATCCATATTGTTTCGTTGATCTCTAACCATAGCTATTCATTGTCTATGTTATGTGTGCATGGACATCGTGTGTAGCCTCTCCGAACTAAAGTCCCGCCCGGTGGTTTGGAATTGGCCCTAGCGGGCATTCTTAGGACCCGCCCGCGGGCCACTCTTTTGTTTTCGGGAGAGAGGTCGAGAGAGAGAGCGAGAGAGAGAGAGAGAGAGACCGCAATTTGCATATAAACGAGAGGCGGTTTTTAAGGACACTAAATTCGCATTCTTGTTGGATTTAGTGTAATTCATCAAGAGTAAGATTTCATTTTGTTGAACATATTGATGGTGGTTTTGCTTATTGTTCTGTTTGCTTTAAACTTGTCTTTCGTGCTTTTTTATTGAATGGTACTTCATATTCTGAATTTGGTGGACTTTGTGTCTGTACTTTTACTTGATCCTGAGTTACAAATAACGTCGTTAGATTTGGAATTATGAATTATGAGTTCGTTATTGTACTGTGCATATGGGATACGAAACTTTTCCGCCTTCGGTGATCGGTAGATTGTCCTAACTTTAGCTTTAGCAAAGCTTCAGTAGAGAAGTAAAGCAAACATTTCAGCATTACTACTTAGGTTATGTTCCTTCTCTTAGCGTAGGTCTAGTCATATCCGTACACTTGCATTGCCGATATTTCTTGCTCTTACTGATTATCGAATACATTTTATTTTATTTTATTTTATTTGTTTACTGATTCCGAATATGTGCCTTGACATATACATATGTTTTATTCCTTCTACTCTCTACTTTGTTATATTCCCTATGTGTGCGTGTACTCCGCCTTCAAGCAAATTGTGTTTGCGAGTCTAACCAAAAAAATGATGATTTTGTAGGGGCAGAAAGTTTATGCCTCGTTTCATATATCGTGCAAATTTTTGTTATTATTATTTTTAGTTTTATTAAATGCTAGACGAGCTGTAATCGGCCAGAAATTCCATATAAATGTTAAATAATCAGTAAAGTTTACAATATTACAATGTTGCTTCTTTTTATTTATTTAAACATTTCGAATTTTGCATGATTACTCGTTACAATATGATGTGTTCAGCCTTACAATCAGAGCTAAAACAGGAAAACGGAGTAATTGTCGAAAACACTGGCACTAAATGGTTTTCTCAAGAAAAACCAGTTGGTGACCGGCCCGTGACCAGTTGGTGACCAAAGTCCAAGTACTATTTCTCTATGCGTATGCCCGTAGCCGTAGCCAAACCCAGGGTTATCTATTTTATCTTTACACCCAGTAGCATACACATAAACATAACGTTGCCTTCTTTTTAGAATTATTTTCCCGGAGATTATAAGCCTCAAATGAGTAATTGTTTGCCATTTATACGCCTTTTCTTTGTAAAGAAATGCTGTGGCTGAATTGCTTTTGAAACGCATCATTTAGTCTCTCACTCTCTCTCTCTCTCTCTCTCTCTCTCACGTACACATTATAGTGTCCTGATTGTTCTCATTTTTACATCCATGTAATACATACAACTAATCTTTATTTTATTTTATATATGGCATCATAATAATTATTTTAAAAGATCTGATAAATTATAGCTGCAGTATAGTGTCCTGATTGTTCTCATTTGTGCACCCACGTAATACGTGACAATATTTTTTATTTTACGGTAATACTAACAAAAATACTTTATTAATTAACATCTGAATTTCTGAAAAGATTTGTTTATGAGGTAGTTGGAATATTGTTTTTTTTTTTTTGAGTTGCACCCGCTTTTTGATTTATTATTTATTTGATTTATTATTTACTGGTATTTGTTTTTATTATTTATATATTTATTATGTTGTCACCTCGAAAAATGGGCCACAAGATAAGAAAAAAAATTATTTTTCGAGAAGACGAAAAATAGGCCTTAATATTACTACCCTAATTTCTAATTTAACTTATTTTGTAAAAAAAAGCATTGACGATGTGAAGGCGAACCTTGACGAGTAAGCATTGTTACTAGCAATTTCTATAACTACTGCCTGACATCACTCTTTGCCTAGTTTCTTGGGAATTAACAGGGGTTACCAAAGTCCGAGCACCTGTGGCCGCAGAGGTAGCCTTCACTGTTAGGAGAATTGCCTATTTATACAATATATCTTTATATTATTGTTTGTTTATTGTTTTATTCTATTCCGATTCTGTATTCCTAGCTATTGCAATTGTTATTTTGTGTATTACTAATTTTTGTCTTTTATTTGGACTGAAGTACTGAAGCAGTTGCTGTTTATTCTGCGATGTTCATAATAGAGCACCTTTTTACAGTATAATCTTGTATTTACGTATCTTTTTTCAGTATAATCTTGTATTTACGTACCTTCAGTCAATACATCCCATCTATAATACACCTTTAAATAGCCACATATCCAACTGTTGGCATGTCGCCATGCAATTGTTCCTATGCTAATTAGATGCCCTTCAGCAGTTTATAGTTAAGGGTGGGTCCCAGAACGGGGGCCCATTGATGTGGCCCTAAAGCGGCAACTCAGAGATATGCAAATCAGAAGAGATGCGCTGTCGCCATTTCGATTCAAGAACGCCGTTAATCAACGGGAACATGTCAGAATTTAGAATACACTTTGCCTTAGCTTAGCTAGACGAGCGCGCACCCTGGTAATATTTACATTTTGGGTAGACTATAAATTTAAAGGGTATTGCGCGTGGTTTGCGAAGCGCATATTGGACAACTGAATTCGTTCGTATTTATGCTAATTTGCTCGAATTTAGCTCGATTTTTTATTCTAATTTATTTCCATCTGCATAAGCTACATAAGAATGCCGGTGTTTTCGATATATTTCAAAAACCGGCCGGTATTTCGCTTTAAAGGGACAGGCCCATCAAAGTAAACCTATATTTACGATATGTTCATAATGATTATAAAGCAATTTTATTACAATATATACAAACCAAATTTCACCTTCATTCACCCTGGGTAACTTTTTTCCGATGCACTCAACGCATATGTATACCGTAAAACGGAAATTTCCAAGCTGCCTATGCAAATTTATCGTAAAATTAGACTGCGATCAAAATTTGCGTATACGGCTTTGAAATCTGCAGCTTTATGGTATACATATGAGTTGAGCGCATCGGAAAAAAGTGTCCCAGGGTGAATGAAGGTGAAATTTGGTTTGTATATATTGTAATAAAAATGCTTTGTAAACAGTATGAACATCTCGTAAACATAGGTTTAATTTGACGGGCCTGTCCCTTTAAGGGGGGTTGCGCGTGGTTTGCGAAGCGCATATTGGAACTGCGCCCTCCTATAATAATACAAATGTTACACATTTTACATAACGCGGTTGTTTGTATGAGCTTTTAACACATCTTATCAGTTTTTTGTTTTTCTCATTTTCTAACTAGTCAATATAAATTAGCATAGGCCCTGAACCATAGTAACCCTGAAATTAGCATACAATGTGTAGTGTAGACTCATCTTCCTATCTATCGGAGCTCGATCTATGCATATATGTCGCAACCAATGTTGTATAGGACAGATGAGCCCTGGGGCTTAACCGGTAACCCACCCTGACTCCTAAAACTACGCCGGCGAACTAATCCCATTCTGGAGTTGCCGGGCATCTTACGTTTGTACAGAGTAGCCGTTCGGAATTCCTGACATATTTGCATAGAAACTTTTTCGTTTTAGGCGTATTTAATGCGTTTTTTACAAAAATATTTAAAATTCATAATAACGAAAATATTTCGGAATAACCTTTCCTAGCGTGAGCCTGACCCTTTAGATATTATAGTCCAATTTTTAATGTTGAAGGGAAATAGCGGCTGGTTTTTGAAACGCATTGCGGACAATTGAATTCGTACATAGTTATGCGAAGTTACTCAAATTTAGCTCGATTTTTTATTTCAATTATGTTTACTTGTATAAGCTGCATAGGAATACTGGTGTACTCGATGTGTTTGAAAAACCGGCCGATATTTCGCTTTAACTTTACGGCAGTTATTTGCTTTCCATAATATTGTTGGTAAAGAAATCGTGAATCATGTGTAATCATTTCCTATTGAAGTGTGGCTACTGCTTTTCACTGGAACTTGCCAAAAATAGTAGTATTTTACTATTCAAAATATGCACATTCATTGTGAAATATGCTTTTTATGGACATGTAAACACTGGCATAACAGAGCCGCAGACAGAGGTTTTCGGTTCGCTTATTGAATCGTTATCTTGTTTCTTCACTGCACTACGGTATGCCAATTATGATTTTAAGTTTCTTCACTACCGTACGCTAATGATCAGTTTCTCTTTATCAGGGTATTATGCTAATTCGTAGTTCAGTTTTCTTAATTACAGTATACTAATCCTCATTTTCAATGGCCACTATATGCTAATTAGAATTTTGTCATTTTAATTTTCGACAGTTTCTTCATTACCGTATGCTAATTAATATTCTTTCGATACCATAGGAGGGCATCTATAAAAACAAAGTTCTATTGCTTTGTTGTTGTTACTTACTGGTTTTTGAGTATTATACATTCCGAGCCGCATTTTTCAACTCAAAATTTGGCCCTTGTTCCTTTAGATAACTACCAAAACAACTTATTCTCCACAAAGGTAAACGGCGTTGGGTTGCGGTCCCTTTCAATAGAAACTGATGTATAAGCCGTGTAAACTTGCGAAATTTTCTGCCTATGAACTTGTTTCCTTATTTTTACTCGACTATATTTTACCGAATTACTGATTTACATTTTACATATATCTATAATAATCATATGTAATCTTATACCTTAGACATAATGTCTGAAAAGTTGCATTGAGGGCTCAACTTTACTGATTTCCTGCGTTACATTTTTATCAATAATAATCCCAAGTAGTATCTCTTGTAAGTCTAAAGTCCCATAAATAAGCTTAATGTGTAACTAAGAAAACACCACCTGCCAGTGGATTTTTTTAAGGCGGTATGGCGCATGGTTTCTGAAGCGAATATTGGGCAACTTTATTCAATTCCGTGTTCTATTATGTGTCGAAATGGACAGTGGAGTATAAAAACTAGTATATACTACATGGGAATGCAATCAACGGCCATCATGTTTCACAGTCCACGTGCCATACCGCTTTAATGTGTCACGAAGAAAGCACCTGTCGCTCTTTTTTCTGTTTTTGATAACATCAATCTTTTCTTGTGCTCTGATGTATGTACAAGTGTTATTTGTTTTGTACACTTGAAATACGGCAGCTGCTTTTAGCATCAAAACATCTATACGTAATATATTACGGACTATATAAGTTCATTTATAATATCCTCAGTTCTATATTGTTTTTAGGAGCGTCATAGGATGCTGATATTAGTAACTTATTCTCTTCACATAGAATACACGTTTTTTTAATAGCACATCTTGCTGTACTGTAGACGTGTGGTTATTTTTAAAGCGAAATACCGGCCGGTTTTTGAAACGCATCATGCACAGGTGAATTCGTAAGTATTTGCTCGAATTTAAATTTAGCTCGATTTTTTATTCTAATAGCATATTGCATTTTTTTATTATATTTGCATAAGCTGCATAGCAGCCATGATGCGTTTCAAAAACCAGCGGGTATATCGCTTTAACAAGCAAAAAATCGCATACATATAATATTTTGCACGAGTTTCTGAAATGTGTTTTGTAATTGTATAGAGTAAAGCAAATATACTACAATCTTTCAAAATTTAGTTTAACAAATTCTTAATAATAATGTTTTAAAAATGATAATAATTCTAGGGAACATGTCCCTTCCCCCACTATCCTAACATCTATCTGTTTGCTCGGCTGTTCAGCCATTTCATATGTGTTTGCTAAATGCGTGTTTATATTAGTATGCAAATTTTGTCCTGAACACATGCACAAACACTCGGCGAGGGCTATCCGAACCCTTTGTTTATGTTTTGGAAATTTGGACCGTATGGTTTAGAATAAATGATAACATATGATTAATGGATTAAATAATTGATAATTATTTTTAATAGCTTTCTTACTATCTTATATTTTTCTTATACACATCTCTTTTTGTTATATTCTTATCCGTATATTTGCTATGTTGATTTTCTTATAGTTTATTCTTTTTCTTATTTATTACTCGTTTTGCGAATACAGTATTTTTACCCTTTCTCGGTTTTTATTTGAATAACTTTTATTAAAAAAAACTCGAATATTTTATTTATTTATTTTCAGTTAAAAAGGTGCCTCGGGAGAAGATTTGAAATTTTTGTTGTAACCAACACACCGCGTACTATATAGGACTTTAAAGGTAAGTATATTTTATAATTATTTTTATTTTACATTTTATTAATGTTATTAGATTTAGCTAGCCATCATAATGTTGGGTTTAAGCCAACTTTGTTTGAATAAATTACAGGCTACTGTATTTTGTATAGATAATAGACAGTACCATGTATGAGTACACAACTACAGTATGCCCGTAGCGTGATGGTAATGTGGGTGTTGAGTTACAATGCATTGTTTATATCTTGCTTTTTCATTTAAAGCGAAATACCGGTCGGTTTTTGAAGCACATCGAGTACACCATTATTCTTATGCAGCTTATTTAAATGAGCATAAATTAGAATTAATTTAGCTAAATTCGAGCAACTTTGCATTAATACGTAAGAATTCAGTTGTCCATGACGCCTTTCAAAAACCGGACGGTGTTCCGCTCTAAACCTCGTCATCATCTGACTTATCTTTTATTTGAATATCCAGTAACAGGGTAACTTCCCTAGAATAAGAGTTTTTATAAATATAGCATGATAGTCAGAAGTTCGAGCTAAAGAGAGAGAGAGAAAATGGAAATATAGAGAGATATTAAGAAAGAGAGACATAGAGAAGGAGAGAGAGAGATAGCCTAGTCTAATATGCAATAGTCAGCCAGCATAATTATTCGCCTTGGGACTCCCCAGATTTAATTATCCTCGTATGTATGCTATGTCGTTCCTTGTTTCGCTACATTATTTATATGTGTAGTTTACGAATACCGGCAATTAAACATAGTGTAATGTTGTTTAATGTTCTCTATATCATAAGTGCACTCCTGACCCCTGTCTACTGCATAGGTATATAGCACCAACTATGATCGACTATAATTTACTGTTAGTTTCATCTTTCTTAGCATCCTAGCTGCGCAAGCTTTAGATGTTTATTCTTCGGTAAGCTCTACTCAGGAGCTCTGTGATTTATAAAAAATACCTCGAATGATTTATAGAAATACCTCGAATGACTTTACTCATATTGCGGTACTCACACCAGATGGCACACATACCATTGCGCGATAACAACGCAGCACGCGCGCCAAATTTCACATTGTTCTATCCGCGTATAGGTAGTATAATATGTAGCGGAAGTGTCCCACTTTTGGATAGATATCCATAACTATGCTAGCCTTGTTATTTTCTCCTTTGCTCATTGAATTATTCATCAGAAGAACAAGCAACTAGCCCGTGTCTGTTAGAAGGGGGTGTAGTTGAGTAGAGGTAAACAAATCTTATGATTCTGATAGAGTTTTAGAAATATGTAAATGTATAGAGAGAGAGAGAGAGAGAGAGAGAGAGAGAGAGAGAGACAGAGAGACAGAGATATATTTAAATGAAATAGAGAAACAAGGGGAAAATAATCAGAATTATTAGATTATGCATATCATAGGTTAGAGTTCACTCCTACTCTTTTTATAAGTAGAACAGAGTAATTTTTTGGTAATATGTTTTTCGAACCATAATTTTAAAGACGTCGACGTAACAGGCCATTAGTCACGTTTTTCAAATAGTAAATTATACATACTTTTATAAGTCTATCTGAAGATGGGATGGTTACTATAATTTGATTCAATGACCCAGTGGGCCGCGTTTCAGTATGTAAGAATATGTTCCCGTTGCAGACTAATTGCTGACATTAATTGCCTAGATGTCCAGCGAGTAGTCTAGCGAAATTTCAAAATTAGAAACGTGCGCTTTCATTGAAATTTAGTGACTTTTGAAAGTTTCTAAAGTTTTACAAGTTCATAGGGTTTTATATAGTTCTTTTATAAACTGTTCAGTACCTACCTTAAGTGAACGATTTTTTTTAATTCTTAAATCTCGAGTACTGTAGATGCTTTTCACAGTAATGTAATTTATGTGCGCGGTACCTTTTGAAGTTAAATAATTTACATACATGTTCTTATTTTGGCATCATGATGTTCAGCTTACTGTAAGCGCGTTATTTTTGCTTGATACCCTTATGAGCCGCCATATCCATAATGTGGATATTGCACCACTATGCAATCTTTTTTTTCCACTTATTTTAGAAAACAAGGGCCACTAAACAGACTAAACTATCCAGCCATACTAAAGTGTCGCTTTTCCAATTTTGGCCTGTGAAACAATTTTTCATTTTTTTGAAATATTAGCGGGCACGGAGGTGTAATGGGGGATAGGACCCGGACCACACGCATCTTATACTAAAACTTTCCATGGATTTTTGCCTAACTGCCTTTGAAATTGAACTAAAATTAGGTGTTATTGGTAAATGATAATTGTAAACTGATTTGTTGTATACACTGGTCTCAGAGAGAACAGAGAGAGAGAGAACAGAGAGAACAGAGAGAGAACAGAGAGAGAACAGAGAGAGAACAGAGAGAACAGAGAGAGAGAGAGAGAGGTCTCTCTCTCTCTATCTGCTTCTACTTGTAAGAAGACTATAGTTTCTCTTTCTTCTCTCTCTCTCTATGCTTTACATATCTGTCCGACTATCGACCATCGTGTACAACTTCGGTGTGTCCTTTCATGTCGGTGATTTCCAGCGACGCTATATATCAGACGGATAAATCTCAGAGATGTAAAGTTGTGCATTGGTCAATTGCCAGCTCGAGAAATCTGAAATATACAAGTTTGCGTACCAATATCATAAAGGCCAAGTAAAACCATTTTTTTTCCTGAAATTTTAAACAATCATGACCGCGGACACCGCATGGTGCAGCATGGAATGCATGGAATGCTGCACCATGTTTTTGTTTTTATATGTTTTCACAGTTCTATACCTATACCGTCGATTAGGCGACGTAACTAGGTAATACAAACAACCTCAAGTGTAACTTTGCGTTGCTGAATGATTTCTCCACAATTTACCGTTAACTTTATTAACTTTATCACAGAAAGATAATAATACAAAAAAAAATCTAAAAGTTGTTCTAGTCATATGTTCCCCGCAGGCGTATGAGATGAATAATTGAGTAGATCGGAGCATAGTCGGATGAATTGAAACTTAAAACAAGGAAGAAAGAGAAATGAAGAGAGGAAGGTATATATAGTATAGAGAGGGGGTGGGTTAGAGATAGAAAGAAAGAGGAGAGAGAGAGCGAGAGAGAGGGAGTGAGAGAAAGACGGGCTGCATAAGCCAACCTACCTAGAAGACGGTAGAATGTTTATCCTTTCTCTTGATTCCTTATATGTATACATTTTTCTCTCGAAAATATGAAAATTAGTCTGTAAATATTTTTTGGGTTTTTGTACTACTAGATCCCTGGTCGGTACACATATACTGCGTGTCTCATTGAATTCTTTGCTGCGGTAATTAGTTTTTCTCATAAATGAGAAAGGTTTATTTGTCGTCATGTCGGAAACGAAACCCATGCTATGTTTCAAGGGTTTGGTAAAGCAGTCCAACGTGTCGCAACTCCAAAATAAGTGACACTAGGCTTATTACATTAATTATTGACAATACGTCATAAAAGTATGCACACAATGGTCAGGTTTTGGAGTTTTGGAAAGTCGCCTCAGGCGGCGATAGCCGTCTGGTACGTAATATCGTTGAACTTCCCGCATTTTCTAATTCGCACTCATTTTTTCTCAATTTGCCTTGCCCGTTCGTATGAAACTAAATCACCTGGTCGTGCAGTTAATGAAGTTTTCGGGCACTTTTCTATTGTAGAAAGGTATTGATTTACCGTTAGACGTCATACTTTTCATGTGGAAATAGTTTTTTTTTTCGACTCAACTTTGCTACATATGGTAATTTTCTTCAAAGTTGTGTACTACTGTTGCGTTCTCTCTCTCTATCCTCTCTATAGTCTCTCTCTCTACTGTATCTATTCTCTCTCTATCTCTCTCTCCCCTCTCTCTCATCACGTCTCTCACTCTCTCTCTCTCTCTTTCCCTCCCTCTCTCTCTCTCTCTCTCTCTCTTCTCTTCCGTCTCTCTCCCCTCACTCTCTCTTTCCCCTATCTCTTTTCTCTGTCTCTCTGTCTGTCTGTCTCTCTCTCTCTCTCTCTCTCTCTCTCTCTCTCTCCGAGGTTTGTTTTGTCCAAAGTATGCGCCTTGTTCAATTGACACCTCATCAGTATATTTTGTGGCGGTTTCTGGTGTCGATCATGAGTCTAGATTCCGTCGCTTCCTTGGGTCCTCTTGGGACTTAACACAAGAAGAGAGACCCAAAGACCCCTAACTTTGGACGTGCCCTTTTTGTGCCTACCTCCGCTTACCTCACACTACTAAATATACCAATCCACCAATTGTGATATGCTGCGCACCATTTTTGCGATTGAACCAAGTAGAGTATACAGTATACATATACCGTCTTAGAAATGTTGCGCCATTTTGCTGCACGATAATTCAAATATAATATTCAGTCAATACTATATAGCGTGCACTATAGACTATAGCTACCATTTTATAGCTTGCACCATTTTGAAATATGTCATTTTTCGAGAGTACCAACCTTGAAGTACCGCTATTATTGTGAAATCGCCCCAGGCTGCGATAGCCGTCTGGTATTGGATATTGTAGGTAGTTTCTGAAACGTATACTGGGTACCTGCCATTGTAATTGTATGTATTTTATGTAAACATCAGATGAGCGCGTAATTCACAAATCACGTACATTACCACTTTAAAGGGACAGGCCCATCAAAATAAACCTATATTTACGATACGTTCATAATGACTATCAAGCATTTTTATTACAATATATACAAACTAAATTTCACCATTATTCGCCCTAGACAACTTTTTTTCCAATGCGCTCTACTCAAATGTATACCATAAAACTGCAGATTTCAAAGCTATATATGCTAATTTTAATCGCATTATAATTTCACGATAAATTTGCATTGACGATAAGGTTATTTGCGGCTCTACGGTATACATTTGAGCAGAGCGCATCGGAAAAAAGTTTTCAATGGCAAATAAATGTGAAATTTAGTTTGTATATATTGTAATAAAAATGCTTGATAGTCACTATGGACGTATCGTAAATATAGGTTTACTTTGATGGGCCTGTCCCTTTAACTTTTCATTGTCAGTTGTCCTCTGAAGCTAACGTAGTAGATTGCTAGTGTCTTAGGTTCCACTTGTTTTCTAGCTCTTTACTCTCTTAGTTTCCATTAAAGCGAAATGCTAGCCCCTTTGGAAAATTTGCATATGATAAGCAAATCCTGTGTATCCTATGCTAATTTTGTACAATTGCCGTGGACGATCGTACAAATTTAGCATAGGATAAATAGGAGTTGCTTATCATATGCAAATTTTCCAAAGAGGCTAGCATTTCGCTTTAACTTTCATATCGTACTCATACACGTTTTAATTTCGTTGTTTACTATATTTCATAATGGACTCACAACATATACATATAGCATTGACTTCGCTACACCAAGTTGCAACATTCTGCCTAGCTTTAGCATAAATCCCGGAATGATGTATTCGCAGTCATTTCTGGGAAAATTGTTATAAACGAGCCTCTTTTTTTCTTAAAAAAAATTTCAACTAACACTTGATAGTCATTCGTTTGCTTTTTTTGCCTTTGTCGCCATTTTAATATATAATAATGAAATCAGCTGTCTAATCCGATTAAACATAAAGGAAATATCATCCAAAAACTGGCGTCTGACTTTATTCGTATTTAGACTTAGAAATAAGTTAATGCGTCGATTTGTTATATTTTTAACTTGGTATTTATTGGTATATTTTGAATGTAACTATTAGCTCTAGTTACAATTTTCCTGCTTGTGCAATTTTAAAGAAAAATTTAGTTGTATTTAGAAGTATTTAGAAGTTATTTTACTAAATGTAGGTATTTATTGATGTTTTGGTGTTGGTTATCTATAAAATAACAGTATATTGCGTAGCAGTAAATCTTGAGTGTGCCTAGTGGTTTTTCACTGTTAGCCGTGCATTTGTAAAGATAAGCGAATGCAAAGGCTGTGAAAACATCTAGTAATTATTGAGCTCCTCTAGATAATTAGCTATTAGTTAATTACGTAGAAATCAAGGCCAATGAGGAAGTTCTGATATCATTTCCTAATATATAATTGTATTAAATATTATTATGCAAATTTGGACATCATAGTGGTCCTCTCGCGGCTACGTTGCCGCTTTTGGTACGCGGCAAAAACGGCGTCCGTGCCGAAACCGTGCCGCTTGCTGCTTGCGCACGCCAATAATCTTCAACGCCACATGATCTTTGTTTGATGATTTAATTTCATTCTTTCTATTAAATTTTAAACAATTACGTTAATACCATAGCAATAAAGCAAACGATATAAAATTATAGTTGAATAACACAAGCAATATCAAGTAATCCGAATAATATTTCACAATACCAGAAATAGATGCAAATGCGGAACAAAATGCGGACTTCGCCGCATAAACTTACAAATGCATATACTCCGCGGCTGCAAAATCTAAAGGTGCCATATGTTTATTGGCTATTGGAAACGCCGTTTGTTGTTACCCGAAATCACTTTTTTTTACAAACAAACAATTTCAAAACCCAATACACTTTTTCTTTTAATTTTCTAAAAAAAAACGATATTACTTTTAACTACCTGATCTTAAAAAAAAAATAGAAAGTAGTGTTATATCATATTCTTGTCTTCAAATTTGAAATTTGAAAACACCTATCTTAGTTTAAATCGGTAACTACTTTCCCATGTTTCCATGTACTATATGCTAATTATGTGCCCTTCTGTGCAATTCGGGCACTGATTGGAAAAATACCGGCATATAACATAACAAATGGTTCTCATATTTCATATTGTAGATTTCTATTACTTATGTCTTTTCCTAAAGTATATTAAAGCTCATGTTTATCTCTGTTCAGCTTACTTAAATGTGGCTTGGAGTTTTTGCTTATTTATCCTAAGTTTATATTTATCTTTGTTTGTCTGAACTTCAATTTGCAACGCCATGCAATGCGCAATGCGTTTTGGCTCCCAAATTTGCCCCCGTGTTGCTTATTAGGGGCCGTAGGTAATCAAATTTACGCGCACTGTGCTAAAACTGAGCGGATATGCCGTCCACAATATTTAAGCGCTCCAGAATAGAGTTAACCAGGGCGTATCTGGAACTAACGAGCTTAAACGACATATGCACCCAATCTAGGTTCTGCTTTTGTTCTCGTACGGAAATGTTTCTTTTCCAGCTTCCAGTTTCAGTTTCAGTTTCCAGTTTCCGCGCCCACTTTCCATTTCTGTTTCCACTTTCCGTTTGAGATTCCATTTTCCATATTGTTCCGATCAAAAAAATTTTTTTTGCAAAACAATACAATTAAAAATTAATATAATTAATAGGTTTCTCTGAATTCTCATGAATCTATGAACGTATTGACTTGCTCGTATCTTATTCACAGTTCAATTAAGCTTTTAAACATCTAGTCTAGATCGCAATTTGCGCATAATTTTTCCAATTTCTTTGTGAGTAAGTGTCGGGGCGGCTATAAAAAGGCCCTGTGCCGAAAAAGTCCATATACCCGATTGGGTCATTTTTCTCACGATTGTGCTCCGATAGAAAAAAAACGCATGTTTTAAGCATAGTGACCCCAGCTGGGCGAGATTTATATGCGTCGACTACGCGAGGCTACTATTAACCAATCGGGCTTCCGGATTCCAAAAGTGGAACGGTCTAGTTTAGACCTACTCACTCTATTTGATGTAGTTTATTATAGTTTGCTTTGTATGTGATAGGATATAGGATTAAGTATTGGAGATGTATTTAGTTGTAAGATTATATTCTCACAGAAGGCAGACTAGAGATTAGGTACTTAGGCTAGGCCTAGGCCCAAGCTTAGGCTTAGGCTTTTCTTAGGCTGGCTTACATTTAGGCATGGAATTCCGCTTATTGTTAGGCTTATCATTGTGAAAACATAAAATTCGAGTGAAATACTAGAAATTCATGAAATTAATATAATAATCGTCTTGAGTCAGGCTTATTCATACTATTTATTACTAACACTATTATCACTGAAGATATTATAATTGTAATAATACTAATAATATTATTAAAATTATCTGTAATAATAACATTATTCATTGAGTGATGCTGCTAGCTTGTCCAATGATATTTTTGTCATTATTATTTACTCTCCTAATTCCTATTTCAAAGAACAATATTATTAAGATAATAATATTATTATTCATCATTACGTATCTAGATACGTGTGTGATGGTGCTAGGCTAGGTCTAGCAAGGGGTGTGTCCCCTGGGAGAACTAGGTGCCCCCTCCTATCCTCTATTGTAGTGATATACGCATAAACATCTGAATTATATATGCTCCCGCGCGGGCAAGGTGTATCTCGAATAACCCTGGGAACAGTGGGAAACCTCACCCCGTTCCTATTAAAGCGGCATAACACCCGGTTTGAGAAGATATTTTCTCGGATCATAAATTTTTTTTATCTGTGTATGAACGTTCAGCATTTGATTGTGTTTTTGGGCATCTTTGAAATTCCCAGACTCTTTTTTTATAATTGAGAATTGGAGGTTACAATAAGCTAAAAAAAATTGTTTTATGCTCTAGTGTCGTATTCTGATAACTACCTGCTTACTGAACATATCATAACTATTGAAGTAAACGCATACTAAAGGAATACTAAACCAGATCTAAAAGCATACTAAACATTTAATTCAAGTTAATTTCCCGTGGAAAAGTGTTCTCGGCGAATATCGTAAAACGAGGGAATATAATTGTGCGAGAAAATCAGAAAACGGTGCTCATTTGCATTTAACGATATTCGAGCGCATAACGGCATAAGTTGAACGTGGTAGTTTATAAAACGAAGCGCGTGGTTATAAAAAATTATTCAAGAAATTTATTGTTTAAAACTTTTTTCAATAGTTTTATCGTCCAATTACATCAAACTATTTATTACAATTGACGTTTATATTTTCAAACTCTCGTGAGTCACTCGTGCTGGGTAAAACTAAAAGAAAACGTTTCTAGTAACAGCCAAATTAACTGACTAAATAATTCAGTGCTCAGCCTTTACGGATTACGCACAGGCGTACGCAAATTGTACCTATGTTTTGGCATTTTAGCACTACCTCGAGCCTTAGCCGGAGCATAAGTTGAGCCTAAGCCTAAGCATTAGCCTGTGAGGCCAACCATGCCTGCCAGAAATCTACCGTCCTACCATGCCTTAGTTCACAAAAAGCAGAAAAGTGCATGTCCCTAAGAATATGTAACTGAAAAACGTCTCTTATAAGATGCAAAGACTCTTATCCGAACAAATTTCTTCCGCATCACTTTGTCCATTATTCTAACTTAGGAAATGACATAGGCGGCTGATGAGGCCTGACCTTTCTTTTAGTTTTATATTTATATTTATTATTATTTTTTTGTTGATTTTTTTTGCTATTTTTATTTATAGTTATAAACACTCATCATAATTTTTTTTGTTGATTTTTTGTTGCTATTTATATTGGCCTTTGGACTTAATGAAAATGACATTTTGTCATTCCAAAAATATTAGCAAACTGAATTGAATCGTTGGAGGTTTCTTCCTATTAAAACCCTAAGCTCTCAATCTCTATTATGCCCTTATGCGACTTATGCCGCTGCGTTCAGCACTTTAGTCCTTCAGAAGTATAAGAGCCGTTTTTTGTCATCATACGTATATCCACCCACATATCAGCGTCATCTTTTAGTGCAAAAAACGTTGTGATGATTTTTTTTCTCGTGAAAATTGCTTTTTGCAGACGTTTGCGGTAAAGTTTATGAGAAGTTGACGTTAAAGCGAAATGCTAGCCTCTTTGGAAAATTTGCATATGATAAGCAAATCCTATGCCTATGTTAATTTTGTACGATTGCCGTGGACGATCGTACATAATTAACATAGGATACATAGGATTTGCTTATCATATGCAAATTTTCCAAAGGGGCTAGCATTTCGCTTTAAAGTTGTGATATCCTTCTGCTTATGCTCTTTCTTTTTATTAACATTGTTAATTTCTTTGTAAACTTCGCCATACTTGAAGTCCCTCAACTGAATTTCAAATTATAACTGACCTATTCACTTCAGGATTTTTATTCGCTCGTGTACGTAACAGTATATGAAGTCTTCATTAAAGACAATTTTTCGTGAACATTCCCTTTAATTCCGTTTTTTACCACTCACCTTCTAAAAACTATTCTTTCAGGGCTCTGGTTGTATTCAAATCTCAGCATTTCCCGCCAAAATTCATAAATAATATTAACAATAAAGAATATATATACAGGTCATCACGCTACGGGCATAATCAAGTTCTAAAAAAAATGTAAAAAAAATATCGATTGATTTAATAAATATCCATCGACCGTCAATTGTATTCAGCCGTCCACCGATGATCCGCCAAATAAGAAACGGGTCCCGCACCGAACAACCCTGACAGACGGCCATTTTGCTACAATATGCGAA
This sequence comes from Pelodera strongyloides, assembly GCA_036852015.1. Taxonomy (NCBI): domain Eukaryota; kingdom Metazoa; phylum Nematoda; class Chromadorea; order Rhabditida; family Rhabditidae; genus Pelodera; species Pelodera strongyloides. The sequence continues at coordinate 21,440 of JAANDG010000868.1, read as the reverse complement.
GCAAGTGCTCGGTTCGGTACAGTAAGGGCGGGATACCCTGCCTATCATTACTACTGTACACTCTACTACAATTGGTGGATGCGACTGACGGTATATGATGTTTTTTAGAGATAAGAATTTTATATTTTAATTCTAATTTTGATCAATAGTAGTTTTTATTATATATCTTAGAAAAAAACATAGTAACTTATTTATTATAATTTTTATTATTAAATATATTATTATAAAACCCTAACCCCTTCCCCACCATCTACGTATTCCAGTGTTTTCTTCATATCAGGATTACATAAAGCAGCTTGCTTGTAAGTTTGTTTTCTATTTTTTCAAGTAAATCCAAATTTTCAGAGCTGTGTCTACTTGGTAAGCGGAAAATATTTTAAAAGCTTATTTTAAACTTAATGTGAAATAGTGGCCGGTTTTTGAACCGCATCGTGAACAACTGAATTTCTACGTAGTTATGCTAATTTGCTCGAATTCGATTTTTTGTTCGAATGTATGTTCATTTGCATATTGCTGGTCAACTCGATGTGTTTTAAAAACCGGCCGGTATTTCGATTTAAATCGAGTGGTTTCTATTCACCACAACTCACAATAAAGTGAGCGAGAGCTTTTTCTTACATTTAGTTACGTCATTTGTCACAATTTAAGTATTTAAGAGTGAGATATCAATCAATAAGTAACTTTCAGAATCAACCAATAAATACTTAATCAATCAATAAATCAATAAACAGATCCTGCTCGTCTGGTCGTCCGCCCCGATCCGTCTACAGTATTAGAAGACTCCCGGGTCTCATTTTTCTGTAGATCTGATGGGAACCCACTTCCCAATGTCGTATGGAAAATCAATGGGAAAAGCGTCGCCGACTCAAGGTTTATATATTTTTTGTTTATCGTTTAATTAAACAAGGCTTCTACTAATTGACTAATGGTGCACAATGGTGCAAAAAGTTCGTCAATGGTGCATGGTGCTGTTCAGTGGTGTATTATGGTGCCGAGCTGGTATCCAATGATGTTTTATGTCGCGGAAGGATGTCTAGTGGTATATAATGGTGCACTAGGGTGTCTCCTGATGTCTAGTGATGTTGGTATATGGGAAACGTTTAGATTCATTACCCGCTCTCTGCCCAATGGTCTATCGACACTGAGAATTGAGCCCGTTCTTCTAAAAGACAACTCCACTTTAATTTCTTGTTCTGCGGATAATGGTGTGGCTAGCCCAGTCTTCGCTGAGGCTCTACTCACAGTGCTTTCTAAAGGTGAGATTTTTTGACAAACTCTTCGGTTTTGCATACGCTAATTAATTGATTAGTACTAATTACTGAAAATACTTGTTACTGTGTGTTTCGCAAACTGCGTAACTATCACCCTTTATGCAAGAAAGTAAAGCAAATACCGTTGCTTGAGATGAACATCTATCCTGCGAAGAATGGATTCGTTGAAATGAAATGTTTATTATAATATAAGCATGAATGAACTATAGTAGTGAAATAATATATTAAGTAAATTGTTTATCAGAGAATGTCAATCCCGGGTTCCCCACAATCGAAGCACATCCTTCCCTGAAGTCTGTGGAGCAAGGAAGAACTGCGCATGTCACCTGTAGAGTACACGGAGACCCACGACCGAAGGTAGGTTGAACATTAAATAATGAATAAAATAAAATAAAAGGAAAATCGTGATAATTTGCCCTAGATTATTTCAATGGCGAAACAAGGGGCGCACGCGAAAGGTGTACAATTTCAGCTAGCGCACCCGTGGCGCACGCGCATTTATGGCTCACACACCGCGCACCCTGGGGTGGGGCTGGCCCGCGGCTTCACTCTTTTTGCGCGGCACCATCGCAAAATCGTAGCGGGAAGATTTCTTGACTATTTCAGGTTCTCTGGCTCCGCGACCTTGTGCCCATTGATGTGAGAAGTGAGAGTCGATACTCAGTGAGTACGATAGGCAATCCGGGTAGGAATTTACTAGATATACGGTAGTTTCAGAAAGGCTTAGGCTTAGGCTTAGGCTTAGGCTTAGTTTTTCACAGTTTGAATCTAAATGTAAGTTCTGAACCTAATGCTGAACAGTAAGCAGCAATATTGATGTTTGTACTTTTAATTCGTACTGGGGCTTATCGGGACATATCTGTGAGCTCGGTACTGTACACTTTTATTGCGCCACGATTGTTGAAAAATTAGAATCTAATTGTTGCCGCAGCGAAGCAGCAGACCTGCACGGAAGCTTTACTTGTGCGGCGCTGCAACAGAGCCGCACAAGTGAAGACAAGTTACATCGTTGTCTTTCCTATTTTATCCTGAAATGTTAACTTCTAGACGGCACTGGGTCATCGGGTAAGTTGAGAACACCAATAACATAACATTGTACCTACTTTGGGATATTTGCATATGAGACTCATGTCTAATGTATGCTAATTTTTGGTGCGCGCCCGAAGCTTGCGGCACCAAATTAACGTAGGTTACAGTAGGATATGTGTATCATATGCAAATTACCCGAAGTAAGTAAAATAATGCTTTAACAGCCTGGATACTCGCGAAAAAAATTGTCGTAAATTATCGCGTTTTCTATGCTTGCGCGCCCTCTGCACTCGAGTAAGCGCTTCGACGGCTTGGTACCTAGTTTATGAGCATCCGGGCTATAAAGCACACACACACACATCTCACTACATTTCATATTTAAAACACCGCATTTTTCTACTCTTCAAGTGTCGTGTTTTATCTTCCTCTATATGTTTGTGCTTTTCTTGTGTAGAAACTAATTCCACGTGAATTTAACCCGAGGTTAACTAAATACCTTAATTGAGTTCTTACATATACAAAGCAGATTAGATGCAATACTTTGTACTGTAGATACATAATAAGAAATTTTTAATAAAACATAAAACTCTCCTCTTATTCTTGCACATGTAGTTGAAAAAGTTCATTTCTTTACAAACACATTTATTGAACACATTGTTATGTATCCTTCCATAGTTTATGTAATGGCACTCGAAAAATCGATAAATAATGAAAAAATCAATAAATCGATATTTCAGGAGCGTTGATGATCCAAAATGCCCGGGAGGATGATCAAGGGAAGTATGAGTGCGTAGCCAGGAACGACCTAGGTGTTGCTCATTCAAGGGCCGCCCATCTTTATGTAAAAGGTACGATATTGATTGGTTTTTGATTTGGTAGCGTAGTGGATAGCGTTGTTGACTCTCAGGCAATAGGTCAGGGGTTCGCTCCCCACTCTCGCCACTCGCCACTATCAAGATTGAAGTCTCAGGTTTGTGCTAGTGTTTAATTCTAATTGAAAAGGTATTTTTCTTCCGCTTTTCGTCAATCGCCAGGTAATCGCCGCGCAAAATTTTAGCGCCAATTTGCCGCCGCGTTTCATCACTGATTACACTGAGAGCCGATGAGTTGCGCGCCGCACCATTTCGGGAAACAAAATGCGCGCCGCAAAGGAATGGGAAACAAAATGCGCGCGGAATAGAAATGGCGCGCAAAGTGTTTCCCGAAAAGGTGCGGAAATGGTGCGGAAATGGTGCGGCGCGCAACTTGCGCCCCGCACCATTTCCGCACCTTTTCGGCAACGTTTTTGAAAGCGTTCGGAGGATCTGCCGTAAGTGCAGTCGTTGTACTAATATTTTTCCGCAAGCACAGATCTCACATGTGTTGTGAGGCCGAGTGGTCTAAGGCGCTGTTCAGAGAAGTTATCTAACAAGAGTGTGGGGTTCGAATCCAACACGCTGCTTTCTTTTTGCAGTTGCTACTTATCCCGCACCGTTTCCGCACCTTTTCGGCAACGGTTTGGGGGTGTTTCCCGCACCAAAACGGCAACCAGAGTCGGTGAAAAAACTTTTGCGGCGCGCAGCAAATTCTTTTGCGGGAAACACCCCCAAACTGTTGCCGCGCGCAACTCTTGAGTTTCGTTGTAGTGTTCCAAACAACGCGTATCCTCTTCGTTGCCCGAAACCATTTTTAGTCTTTTCTATAGAGTGTTCTTGATTTGAAAACACGCTTCTGCGCAATAAATCACTCTTTCTAATTGTTTTAATTGCCTTTGTCGCACTTGCAAACTTTTTCTTCGTATTGAGACAATAGATTATCTATGCCAGTATAGGCTAAGACTACATAGCTTATAAGAATAAATATCCTTTCGCTTGCTAATACACTTATGTTAACTTCACCATATTTTCGTGATTTTGAAGGTATATATTTTTCTCTAAAAACATTATGTTTTAAAGCGAAATTCCGGCCGGTTTTTAAAACGCATCGGGGACAGCTGAATTCTTACGTAATTATGGTAATTCACTCGAATTTAGCTCGTTTTTTATGTTCTTTTGCATAAGCTGCGTAAGAATGCTGGTGTACTCTATGTGTTTTAAAAACCGGCCGGTATTTCGCTTTAAAAACGTTATGTTTTATTGTATCTTGTTGATTAAAGGGAGAGGCCCACGAGATAAACGTTTTCCCCAATTTATTTGTATAAAATGTCCGGCACTTCAGAAATATTACCGTAAAAATCGCATTGCATGAAGCCTAGAACTCACAGAGTTATTCCCCGTCAAACAGTTCCGCCAGGCACCGTAGTCAGCTACGTCAAAACTCGTTTTTATGGTTGATAGCATTTCACTTGCATTCTTTCTCTACATAATAATGGTCAAACGAACAAATACCATTCCTAAGCTTATATATAGTCGTTTCCAATACAGTATTGCCCTGAAAGCGCAAAAATTGGTTCTGGCTACGGTACCTGGCCGAACTGTTTCCCGGAGAATAACTCAGTGAGTTCTAGGCTTCAAACACTGCGGTTTTCACAGCATATTTCTAAAATTCCGGACATTCTGTGCAAATAAATTGCGGAAAGTTTTTTTCTCGCGGGCCTCTCCCTTTAAGTTTGATCCAAGGAAATGAGTTTATTTGCTTATTAGTTTTCTTATACATATAAATTACGCTTTCCTATATTTCGTCTGTTTATAAATATAAAAAAGCAGCTTTAGTATAGGAACATCTATGAATAGTTTATTAAACGATGTGCTTTTCTTATGTGACGAAAACTTAACTCTCTTACAGTATTAAATCTTTACGCTTTCGAGAAAGAATATTTTATTAAAAACTAATTGTTTGTAGAATAAAGTAATTATAGCTTTACGTCTGAATTGTGGACTTACTAATTTATAAATCGAAATAAAAAAGCAGACGTCGGATGGTAAAACTATCAGGAACAGTCTATCGAATAGTTTATTATTCCACCTTTCCACGATTTGCTTTTCTTATGCCCAATAATACCGACGAAAACTCCAAAACGTAGTAACTCTCTTGGAAAAAATCTTTTTTTTTTTTATGTTTCCTAATAAGATAAAGACTATATCTAAAATTAAATTGCTAGCTAAAATACGGGCTTATTTCATCTGTTACTTTGAAAATCACATACCTTTGTCGGAAGAAAAAGAATATTTTATTAAAAACTAATTGTTTGTAGAATAAAGTAATTATTGGAGAAGCTTATACGACCATATAGCACTGAATTGTGGACTTACTAATTGTATAAATTAGTCGAAATGTTTGGTTTTCTCGGCTCTGTTCCATTTCCGACATTTCGTCCACAGTTTGACAGTTTGACAGCTTATGTTCTGTAATCAATCTTCTTCATTCAAAAGAGAAATCACCCAAACTGAACATTTTTTTTAGTGAATTCTAAGAAATTAAATTTTTTATTCGAAATAATTTAGATCGTGATTTTTTGGCAAAGATATCTTTCTACAAATACAGTATAAGTTCTTCGCACAATCAGTTGCTATTCAACTTACATCACTAGTTTCATAACTATTCTCTCAGTCGCTGTGCGCCTTACTTCAGTAGCGACACGGGACAGCAATCCCATGGCCGCGTTAGCTCAGTTGGTAGAGCGTCAGACTTTTAATCTGAATGTCAGGGGTTCGAGCCCCCTACGCGGCTGAATTTTTGCAACAGAAAAATGTTTTTCGTACTACACTTCAACCACTTCAACGTAGTACATGTCATATAATATTTTTGTTATTCCTTTCCATTTATCAAAACAACAATTTAGATCATTTTAAAATAATACATTAGAATATAAAAAAAAATTGTCAAATAATTTCCATTAGTATTCTGATAAGCACTGCTAAATGATTTCTTAAAATTGTTGTTATCCCCAAGTATAGTCATCCAAATAAATTATCATGTGCCAGTAAATCATAAAAAGTGTGCGAGGACTGCGCGAAAAGTGTGCGAGGCTTATCCTTTTTCGTATATTCGTATGTTGATGTCCAACTAATGTAGCAGTTACAATCAAGCAACAATTAATTTGGGAAAACAAGGTTGAGATACCCTCAACGCGCTTCTTGCGACTTTTTATGGCTCATTACATGGTGCGCGGTCAAAATTGGAAATTATTGGGCATTAGTTGCCTAGGTCTTGCTAGAATTAATTTCTGAATTGTACTTCAAAAACAGCTCAGTTTTCAACAAACAAATAATCCTTGATATGTCTCTACGTGGAAAAGGGTTCTTCTAGAGTACTTCTAGGGTATTTGTAAAATACCTCTATCCTTCTCCCTGGTCCTCTCTCTCTCTCTCTCTCTCTCGTTCTCATGTCTCTGTCTCTCTCTCTTTCTCTCTTTCTCTCTTTCTCTCTCTGTCTCTTTCTCTCTCTCTCTCTCTCTGTCTCTCTCTCTCCTCTATTTTCAGAGAGAGAGAGAGAGAGATTCTTTCAGTTATGTTTGCCGTAATTGCACCCGCAAACCCCGTATCCTTTTCTATATCTTATTAAACATTTTCTTGAGCATTACTAGTATTACGTTAGTAAGAAGAAAGAGAGTACCTTACGTAAGTAATAGATGTAATGGGCTACGATCTTGTTCTGAATCTTATGACTTATGCTAATTTCCCTTGGAGTCCAAATGATAGTTGAGAAGATAACCGTTTTCAAGATCTAGTAGTGCAGATCGTCAACCCTAACCCTAACCCTAAGCCTAAGCCTAAGGCTGGCATAGGTAGTTCCTCCTCTGGTTAGATTAGCCTGGGTTGCCTTTCTCTTTTTATTATTTTGAATCGTTTTGTAATAAACGTTAACTTGAAAACAATGTACTAGTATCGGAATCAAGTATGTTACTCATGAATCCAGCCTGGCCTGGCGTCCTAGATTAAAGCGATATAACGGCAGGTTTTTGAAACGTATGCTGGACGACAGCGTTCCCAAATGTTGTATGTAAATGATTTTTATTTGCTACACTACATGGGAAAACATCATCCAACATACATATGTTTCAAAAAGCGGATGTTATACCGCTTTAAAGACTTGTACCACTTGATTTGGGCTCACTTTTACTCTTGGCTCTTGGCTTGCCCCTTCCTTATAAAGTGTTAGAACGTGTCAGATTGCCCCCCGTTTATCTTATTACGGGAGGTTACGCCCGTTAGCGGGGCATGTAGTCTATTATAGGGGAGCATTGCTGCGTGATACTTTGTCTATTGTTTCCCAAGTAAAAGTAATAAATTATATTTACTTTGTTTATTTAATTTATGTGTCAGATTGCCCCTTGGTTATTTTTTTTGCACTTGTGGTTACGGTATTGGTGTTGTAAAACTAAATTTTACAACAAATTAAAAGTTGGTAAATCACTGTAATAAATACCCCTTTGGGTTCAGCATCTGTCCATCAAAACCCTTAATTTGCATATTAGTTCTGACAGTTCTGATTTGTTAGTAGATGCGGCTAAATCACTAACGAATTTACATCTGCACCTCGTAATTTGGTTAAATATTACCCGATTAAATGTGTTGAATCTTAGTTTAGGTTTGGGTTTATACTAGGCCCTTCTTTTAGACCTAGGCACCAAGATAACAGTGCAACTTTGGGCTGTTTATTTCTTATTGTCATGTCACGAAATCTGTATATGTTGTTCTCAATTGCAAAGGATTTCCTGTAAAGTTCAACAACACATAGTTTTTTTTTACAAGTTTCTTTGGCAATGTTCTAAACACAACGCGTTCCCACTTATCTCTTGTGGAAACGCATAAATGACATAAACATATGTGTGTCTGTGTGTTTTACACCAGAAACAGCACCGCATTATCTTTATGGGTTTCGCGCGCTCGTACCGTCACTAGTTTTAGTTTTAGCCAATTCCAGACGGGAATTTGGGATTTGAATGGAAAGCTGGCTGGTACTTGGGCGGCACGAGCGCGGCACTAGCGCCGAATTTTCGCCGCATTTTACGCAAAGTTACATTACATGTTTGCTTAGTGTATACGTGTATAGAGTCAAGCCTTGTGAGCAGAAATTTAACGTGCAAAGTTGAAGTTGTTGATTTTTTGAATTTCTACTCTTCGATGTGTTGAAATTTGAAATTGTTCATGGCCATTGCATAACCATTGTTCGTATTTAGTTAAAGCGAAATACCGGCCGGTTAATGAAAGACATCAAGTGCGCCAAAATTCTAATGCAGCTAACGCAAATGAACATAAATTAGAATAAAAAATCGAGCTAATTCGGTCAAATTAGCATAAATACATAATAATTCAGTTGTCCAAGATGCGTTTCAAAAAGCGGCCGGCATTATCGACCATTTGAGTAAGAAACATAATTGTTGGATTCTGCGGTAAAAGGACTTTTAATTCTTTAGGTATGTTTACAGATATAGTTAACTTCAAGTTCTCCTGCGTCCGTAATAAAAGACAAATGTTCCATTCTTTAAATATCTTTCCTCCCTTTTCTCCATGGCAGATGTTGCGTTTTAGAATCGTTGGTACAGAAGGCATCGGCAATTCATTAGTAGCACACTAGGATGGGTTACGATATGGCCGAGACCACTTGAGCACGGTGCTATAACTGTGCTATGGCCTATAACCGCGCGGAAATGATCCCGCGCACTTGTTACTAGGGTTATAGTGACTTTTTTACCCGCACTAGGGTTTAGGTTCTAGTATTGACTTTATTTGTTAACGTCCTAAGCCTAAGAGTTTCCCTATGTTATTTTTCTATTTGATGTGCAGTGTAGACTTAGTTTTTTTTACACTGAAAGACATTAATTTTCTAGTTGAAAACAAATCTTTAAAGGTTAAGCTGACCTTTCAAAACTTACGTAAATTAGACCTTTGAACAGATAAATCTACTTACACCCGCAACTGATTTATTGCACCATTTGCGTACGTCAAATTAACCTTTTCACTAGCGTCTTCGCGCCCTTAGGGTTGTAATTGTAATAAGAAAGAAAGAAACAAATTTCTTTTTCTCTTGTTAGCTCTCTCTCTCTATCCCTCTCTCTCTTTCACTCTCTCTCTCTCTCCCTCTCTCTCAATTTCCCTCGCATCTGTTTAGCATTAGCCGTTTGAAATGGATCACTTTTACACATGTTAGAGTGAAAGTGTGCTTCAGGGTCCCTGAAGCCAGTTCTCGCGGGGCGCATAGTTAAAGCGGTATGGCACGTAGTTTTTGAAACGTACGCTAGAAAACTGCGTTTCCAAGTTTTATATGCGTATATTGAGTTCCATTCAAAAGTCCACAGGAATTTGCATTTGATACATGGAAACGCAGTATTTCAGATTTACACTTTCATCCAGTGAACATTACCAATGAATTTCGACAAGTTTTTCTCACCTTGCCTTTTTTAAGTTGTCATTTAAGTTAAAGTATTATCCATGTAATCTGCGCTAAATCTCGAGTCAATTGCCACCTTTGGTTAGTCCCTTGTGGGCTCATTAGGGCCCCAAGTATTGCTTGACCCTCTAACGTCTAATTGGCCAAGAAGATACGAGACAGCCCTCTTATGTATTCAAAGCGCAAAACAAACTTTTAAGTTATTCTTTTTCTACGCTATTTGTAAACCTATTTGGCGACAAAATATCTCACATTTTTCACTTCGGCATGTATAGTATTTTGATACTTTCAGCTGATTCAACCTTATCCCTGGGTTAGCTATGCGGAATATTGTTTGAATTTATATTGGTACATTTCATCAGCTCTTATATATAAACTCTTACCAAGGGTAGATACCAAATCCACCATGGTATATATGTTCAAATATACCCTAGCTCTAGCACCGGTGGTGTGTACCACTCCACATACCCTGAGGAATGTAATCAATTAACTCTACATATTTATGCAAATTGGCTACCGTCTAATAGTCTGAGCATAACCAATGCGGTGTCATAATTCTGATGAGAATTTATAGCTTGTGTATTGGGTTTGCCGCAAAAACAGCGATGAAAGGATGAATTATTAAGTAGTACGCATATCATCCCAGACCGCACCCCTTATTACACACCAACCTATAACTAAGAATTTTTTTAAAGCGGTATGACACGTAGTTTTGAAATGTATGCTGAACAACAACATTATGTGCAAGTTTGTTCCATTATGTGCACTTTCGATGAATTATTGCATGATGATGCACTTGGTAAATCCACGTGCAATGCTGCTTTAAATTGACATAATACCTTGATTTTTTCCGATTTAGCGATCGTCGACTTATAGTAAGGCTTTGTTTCGACATAGCTGCTGTCTGCCATAACTTCACGCCTTACATTATTATTTCTATATTCGTAATTATTGATGCTAATTGTCCAACTTATCCCTGCTTACTTTATTTTTCATGTAATTTCTTTTGAATTACAAAGCTTATTTTCTTGTGTAGGCTTATCACATACTTCACAGCAAACAAAAGCTCCATTGTAGTTTTTTGCAACAACTATTTTTTATGATACCACTGTTTGCAGAAATGTGTCATCCGTGAAATATTAGCTGAGAATCATGAGACGGCTCTTAATTACCGTAATTCTAATTGCCGTCTGGCACTGTGCCAACTGTTTTCTGGGAAACACTTTACCACTTCACATATTCAACGTGCTGGAGGGCGAGAGTGGAGAGCAACATCAAAATGGTTTTTCTGATTTTTCAATTATTGATTTTCTTTCTAATCAGGCTAATCAATAAATTAATAAACATACTGTAATTATACAGTACTCTTTAATTGACCATTGTTTCAGTGCGTCGCGTGCCACCGTACTTCTCCTACAAGTTGGAAAAGGAATATAAGGTGTGGGAATATTTAAGAATTTAACTCTACGGTACTTGCATAGTTATTTAGCATGTCGAGTAATTTGTTTAACTACTGTGGCTGGTAACTAGCACTAAAATTGTACCATTAGACCCATTTCACCTGCGTAGCCTGTATGCCTACAGTGACAAACAGGGACTTACTTATTTCTGCATCGAAAATTGCACCATGTAAAATAGAGTCCTAGTTGTACCACTTAAGCGTAGAGTACTGTAGTTACCCGCTGTCGTAGGGTACCGTATATTTACCTTCATTATCACATCCCCCTACCCTACTGTATCTCAGGTCCACACCGGCGCAGGTCTCAACCTCACGTGCGTGGCCGTTGGTTACCCGATGCCCAGAGTGTTTTGGAAGAAGAGCGAAGATGGTATGTGTTATGTATTGTTTTATACTTTTACCTTAGTACACATTTCTTTTGCCCTGTATTTGTATTTTACCTTAGTTACAATGATTTACGTTTTGCATTAACATGTATACGTATGCTTTTAGTCTAGTATCTTGTTTACTTTAGCATCTACAGTAGTCACAAAAACAGAATTTTAATCAAGCGTGTATTGTTTTCATATAAAACATGGTTTAAGCTGGGGTTAGATTTGTGTTAATTTATTTAATTATATATTTTTATTAAATACACCAAAAGGTGTGGACCCGATTATTGTTAGGGTCATGTTCATGTTTGAAGCTCGGCCCAGTAAGATACTATCGTTTAGTATTCCTCGGCGACCCACATACAGCTCCGATTGGTAAAAATGTCCTAACTTTAATGAACGTTGATCGATCGGAGAATTTTACCTGCGTCGCGGTCAGCAAACTCGGAAATATTGAAGCTACTACAACGGTTATTGCGAAAGGTATGAAGAAACTTTTGCTAGTAGTTTGGTGGTAACTAAATCCAGCTTTTTGACTAATCGGTGTGTCGGCATGTTATTCGTTTACAAAACTTTTTTTACAAAATTCCGAAACTTTTTTTATGTTGCCTTATGGGGGTTTCTGAGTATGCTGAAAACTTACCGTATTTTGGAACTACACGAGAATATTTTTTATTTATTTTTCATATTATTCGTGCAGAAATACGGTGTTATTGGCAGAATCACACCCTTTTTTTGTATACAATGCAGACCCCATTACAATGTGTGTATGTTCCAGCTCTTCCGCCCGCCCCTGAAAATGTTCGTGTGGAGTCCGCGTCCGCATCCTCAGTCACACTCGAGTGGAACCCCGTGAAACTTCCCGACGGTGAACGCGTCACCAAGTACTTGGTCAAGTACAGACAAAAGTGAGTATTTAAAGCGGTATGACACGTGACTCATAATGGATCCGTGTTTGTTAACCACATGAAACAAGCTAACGTCCTGATACTTTTTCTATATTTGCATATTTATGTACATGTGCACGACTTCAAATGTATGCATATCCTTCTGTCCGTTTAATACTTTTTAATGATATATGAAACACTCAACCCTAAAGAGTTTAATAAATTAATATCCTAAACGATATCTAACTTGTCGACTTGGAAACTGTAGCCCGCAACCTTGCATGGTGTGTTCCCTTTTGTGTATTGCATAACTTTCCAGAAATCGAACCTCACTTGCTACCTTCTCAGCTGTTAGTAACCCGTAAGTTATCATTGGATGTTGTTGGTCGTTACTTGTTAACTTAGTGTCTATGATTTGCTTTTGTTCTTTCCTAGGTTTTGTGCGCAATTACCCCCCCCCCTCGCTCTTTCTGCCTACACAGAGAGAGAGGTCAAGTTATGGAGAAAGAGAGTATCATAAACCTCGTCTCTACTTGATTCACATTGCTACTGTCAAGTGTCAAGCCATCCGGCGATATTTATAAAGCATGGCATGATACCCTCCTGTGTGAACTGATCGAAGTTAACATGCGGACCGACCTATACTTTCAAAAAACGACCTACACTTTCAAGTTCATATACGTAGTGTACTGTTGGTTGTATTTTTTACTCCATTATTTCACTAAAGCTGAGCGCAATACTCCAAGTAATTGCAATAATTAGACATGTTGTACTGTCGACTGTGGTTTTATTTCACAGTTAGTGTTAATAGCTAAGAAGTTCACCTTTAGATATGTCGATTCGAACTCTTTCCGCGTGAAAGAGGTATCGGCCGAGATGACAAGGCTCACCATTGGAGACTTGGAACCATACACGGTAACAAGTGTTATTGTTTTTTTTGTTCGGGAACGTTTATTTGGAATATTAAATTAGGATTAGTGGAGCTGGGATTGGCTCGTTCGTGGGTGCACAGTTTTGGTGGCACGTTTGCTATGTGTTACCTAACGTTATGGAATTCGCAAACTGCTTTTGAGTGGAAAGAGTCGCTTGATTTCTATGCGTTTTGACGGTTCAACCACTGACTATCGTAGCTGGCTTATCGGATAAAGATGCGTAGGCGTACTCCTGATTCCCTCATACAATTAGCATCTACCTTACTATTTCAGTTATACGAGTTCCTGGTGTTCACCGTGAATGAAATCGGCCCTGGTCAACCGTCGACACCTCGAGAGGCACAGTCAGGGGAAGCGGCACCCGGAACACCTCCTATGAAGGTAAGGAGAGAGTTTGAGGGGCTCATTTGAAATCATCATCTAATCTGTGGTCTGAATTGTCCTTAAAGGGAGAGGCCCACGAGAGGAAAGTTGTCCTCAATTTATTTGTACAACATGTCCGGAATTTCAGAAATATTACTGTGAAAACCGCAACGCTTGAAGCCTAGAACTCACTGAGTTATTCTCCGGCAAACTGTTCGGCCAGGTACCGTAGCCAGGAACAATTTTTGCGCTTTTAGGGCATTACAGTATTGGAAACGCCTCTTTATAAACGTAGGAATGATCTTTATTCGTTTGACCATTATTATATAGAGAAAGAATGCAAATGAACGGATATCAACCGTAAAAACGAATTTTGACGTTGCTGACTATGGTACCTGGCCGAACTGTTTGCCGGAGAATAACTCAGTGAGTTCTAGGCTTCAAGCATTGCGGATTTCACAGTAATATTTCTGAAATTCCGGACATTCTGTACAAATAAATTGAGGACAACTTTCTTCTCGTGGGCCTCTCCCTTTAAAAAATCGGGCCTACATTTCCTATCGTTATAATAAAGGGCAAGGCTTAGGTACCGCGCTTCAGCATACTGGCAAGGGACAAAACTACAAAAGAATTTTTGTGGTACGAGTTATTTCACAAATTTCTACTTGTTTAATTAAAATTCTCCACCAGGTGCAAGCCCGTGCAATGAACCGTGGAAGTGTGCTGCTCACATGGTCGCCCAGCGAAAAACCGAACGGAGAAATTACGGTAATTGTCTTTTTTTTTATTTCTTGACTTTTCTCGTGATCCTGACCTTTCGAAGGTCTTATCATAAAAAAAATTTTATTCGGAACTTTTGTCAAAATTTTCTTTATTTTCTGCAAAATGTGATTAGTTAGAGACTATTTACAGGGCTACCGGATTCTCTACACTAACAAGGATAGGAATACGCCAACGCAAACCTGGGACATGGTATGTCTATGAGAGAGAGAGAGAGAGAGAGAGAGAGAAGATAGAGAGTGAGAAGGATAGAGAGAGAGAGAAAAATAGAGAGAGAAGAAAGATATAGAAAAATATTTTGTAAAAAATGTTGATTGTCCTTTCCTAATACAACATCACCAGCTCTTTTCCCACTAAATTTGCACACATCTTGTATTACATAGTATGACAACCCGATATCCTTTTCCCAATATAAACATGCGTAAATGTGAAGAAGAAACACATGATTTGCCTACTTCTCAACCCTTTAAAAAAGTTTTTTTTTACGTGTATTTACCCATACTCTAACCCTCATTGAGCTCAGCGCGGAGAAAACACGGAGATTTGAAGCGGACACGGTGCACCATCGCGGCAATTGGTATTGTTTTGCGCATTCCTGGCGCGCGGCTCGCTCACTCATTGAGCCCTTTTTTTGTACGGCGACTTCGCGGAACTTTCGCGTTTCAGCTAACTCTCATTTTAGAAAGAGGTTAGCAGCCAGCCGGCTCAGCTCTACAACCTTGACATTGATTCCACATACTTTGTCCACGTACAAGCGAAGAATCGGAAAGGATTCAGCCCACTTAGCAACTTGGCCTCGGTGATAACGACGCAAGGAGGTGCGATATTTATATAATACTATTTTCATTTTGAACAGCCTTTTGCACATTTTTATTGAAGTGAACTAATAAATAGATGTCCTCTGTGGTCCGCAAGTGTGACAGAAACGCATGAAACTGGGGAACTGCAAATTTTTTCGCGCGCTCTAGACTCTAGACTAAACAATGTTGTTGGTGCATTCTCCAAAGAAATGAGCGAGAGTAATTACTTTGGCAATTATAATTATCCTTATCCTGTAATTACAGTTCCCGGACAATCACAATCTCTCGTCGGTAAAGCGAGTGACCCACGTAAGATCGATCTCCAGTGGGAAAGGCCATTATTCGTCAATCCGATCATTAGATACGTTATATGGATGAATTCGACCGAGGGAGAAAAGGTGGATGATTATAAAAAACCAGACGACTATCACCGCATGAGGAGACTCATTTTTCTTATTTTGTTACTGCGAAAAGTTGGACTGTTTATACCTAACCGTATACCAAATCCTTGAAAAGTAGTATGGATTTCGTTTCCGACATGACGACAAATAAACCTTTCTCCTTTATATAATAAGATGTCGAAATTAGCAGCGTTTGTCGACTGCGGTAGTTTTTAGTTTTCACAGTAATTTTTCTGAAATCATGAACTTCTGGCATAAGGAAATTCAGAAAACTCCTTTCGTTGGCAAGGTGGCGAAGGGTTATATTCTGTAGAGACATGTTTATTCTGGTGTCTCTTCCCTTTAATAAATTTAATAAAAAAAATCTTGTCCAGGAGCTGACACTGACTTCACCGAATGAGAAATACACAGTGACGGGACTGGAGCCGAACACGCACTATGCCTTCAAGTTTGTTTATTGCTTTATACAAAACTTGAATTCAAGAACAATTGTGTTAGTTAGTAAACTTTGACAATGACGGGACGCTACCCATCCCGGTTCACGTTCGTTGCCGGTTGGTGCACTAAATACGCCAGGATAAATATATTGGCTATCCACCTTTCTTAACATAACACATCATGATAACTAACTTCAACCATTATTTACACTTTCTCCTTTTCTAGAGTCGCGGCCGAATCGCAGCGTGGACGCGGGCCGTTTTGTGAGCCGACCGTCGTCGCAACTCTACCGAGCGGTAAGTATCTTGATGTCAATAATATTTCGATCCTGGTCTGTTGCTAGAAATGACAGTTAAACCGGTGTGACACGCGGTTGGTTAAGGGTATCCTGAGTGATTGCACTTCCATGATTGCATGCAAATTATGTGCCAGAAATTCACAAGGCTACATAAATTTGCATATAACACGTGGAAATAAAGTCATCCAGCACAAGTTTCAAAACCACGTGTCATACTGATTGTAGCTAATGCATTGTGTTGTCAGTTGTGGTTGTGTTTTGTGTGAAGTTATCTCCTTTTATTGCTTTATTTGGTTAGATCTACCGCTGGGCACTTTCAAATATTTGAATTTGGCGGGCTTTCCCTTTTTTGCTAAGGCTACGGTATTCTATGTTGTGTATAGTGTTCGTGTCGTGTCTTCAGCTCCGGCCGGTCCTCCCCGTATGACGTCACTAGCTACCGTATCTTCGACCTCCCTGAACATCAAGTGGCAGCCTCCAGATGAAAGCCTACAGAATGGAGACCTCACAAAGTACCGTATACGTTGGCGTCACATTCAATCAGAGAACGTGACCACAGTGACTACTGTAGATTCGGATGAGGACTACAGTTCAGAAGAAAAACCATCTAAAGCCCCGCCCCCAATATGGTATACGGTAGAAGTACCTGCGAATCAGACATCCATGATGATAGAAGGACTGAAGCCATATACGGTATACGAAGCAGTGATATCGGCCGCAACGCAGCAAGGATATGGACCAGAGACAACGCCGAAAAGAGAGAGGACAGGCGAAGATGGTAGGTGATAGTTTGGGAATTTTTGTTCTTAAAGGGATGGGTAACGTGGTTTTACGGCTTCACCGGAACTTTGGTTTCCTTGATTAAAAAACAAGTACTTGATATATTCTAGAAAAGTGGGTATGTCAGTTTCTATACAAGTGGAAAAATATATTTGTTGTTATGTTGTGAATTGTGTTGTTGTTGTATTGTTGCATGTGCACTGTGTATAGCACTAATATTCGTATACTGGAGTAGGCCTATGCATTTTACCCTTGTGAGATACCTACCGAGATATGTGTAGGCCTTCTGCAAAGGTATACCGACCCGGTAGGTCTCTCATAAAGGGATAAAGGTTGGCCTCAGCATCAGCTTCAGTGAGTCTTGCACTCGAGTACAACTAACTCGGTTTTCTCTGAATTTGACTTAGGCTTAGGCTTAGGCTTAGGCTCAGGCTCAGGTATATGTTATCGCATTGTCTTATTTTCATAATAGATGCTTCTATCTGCACAGAAAAATGGTAAAGCTGGTACAATTTTGATGTCACTTTGAAATGAAAATAGTGCTACATAAGCTATAGCGTAAACAATAGTCTTAGTAACTGATGGCTAACGTATAGCTCAAGTAATTTACTTCTTTGCTATAGCATAAGATATTAACGAATACTAAAAATAACGATCGCTAATCAGCTAATGTGTGAATAAAAAACTAACCCTCTACTAATAGCCTAATTTCAGCTGAAGGTGCTGTACTGCTACCTGGTATGTTCATTACTCTCAAGTTAATTATTAATTATGTTGTGGTGTTCTAGTGTTGGGAAGCTTATGTGTTATGCTTGTTTTTGCTTGAGTGGTTGTGAATTTTTAGTTTAGTTTTGTTTTTACACTAGATTTTTACTTTGGTTCTTTCTGGGTAAAATCTATAAAAATTTGTACTTTTTTAGTTAGATATCTATAACCAATTTTTTATGTTTTATATATGGCTATGGTCGGGTGCTCAGCTCGGGGAAAGCTTTAAACTATACCGGTTTTTGACTGCTTTGTTGTTGGTTTTCTATGATATTGGCAAGCTCTCCTCTCTCTATGCCATTCTACCAAAACAAGTAAATATTTGCATAACGCTGCTTACTTATAACGATTAGTTATCAGCCTGTTTTATTTGTTATCATTGAGTGCCGCAGTTTGTATATAGGAGTGAGCCGTGCATGTTTGGTAATATGCTAATTATTCATATGATAATTAACCTGTTAATTGACCACTTGTTATGGCTATAAGTATGTTTATGTCGAGCATATGCTCATGTACGATATTACCCCGGTTTACGATCTAATATGCGATATGCGCCCCCCAACGGTAATATGCATATTATCCCCGGGAATAATTTGCATATTTGAGTGAAATGAGTACTTATGGTCTTGCTTATTAGAAGAACAGCAGTGAGTGGCGCGGTCACTAAAACTAGTTATTTTTTCTAATGAGGCTCCAAAATAAACTGGGTGCCACGCTAGACCTCATGGATATGATTTAGCCAGTCTTGTTCATAGCTAAATGTCAACCCGAACTTGCTTCAGTGAATATTCTAATTTGTAGTAAAGTCGTCTCCTTACTACTGAACTACGAGTGAGAACTAATTACAATGTTCTTGCGTGGAACATAATTACTCGCACATTTGACTCTTTCGAAATTCGCAGTTGTGTAGTTGAACAAAGAAAGGAGGGAAATAAATTGCCCTCTCTCTTTATCCCTCTTAGCTCCTTCTCTCTATAGCCTTCTCTCTTTCTCTCTCTCTCTCTCTCTCTCTCTCTCTCTCTCTCTCTAGCTATCTCTCTCACACTCTCTCGCTCAGCGTTCTAAGTTTAGAACACCAAAGTAAGATTTTCTTTTATGCTTTCACTGTGAGCCATTCAAATTTAGCATCCACTGGAATGTAAGTGTCCAAGTGTCCAAGTATCTAAGTGTCCAATTTCTAGCTTGAGGCCCTTGAGGGTGCGCAAAGCGGGAGCTTGTGATTTAAAGTGGTATGGTACGTGGTTTGCTGGGCAACTGCACATATTATATGTTGATCGTGTTTCATTCTGAAGGACACAGAAGATACACGGGAATGCAGGTGTAAATTTACATTTCAAAACCACGTGTCACACATACCGCTTTAATTTGGTTGTCTCACTAAATTATTGAGGTAGATCTTCCCCAGGGCTTGGTGAGACGCCTTCGGGGAATGTTCTCCAAATGTTCACCGGAATTACGTTCCTGAATACACGTCCCCTCTTGTTTGTCTAGGTCAGTTCTGGCACCCCGGTGTAAATAAGGCCCACTAAAGGCCTGAGAAACGAGGGAGTCAAATGTCGGTCGGCCCGGGTGCCTTTTCTCATGTATATTCCCCATTTGTATACTAATTTCGACAGACTAGCCAAATGTCATGCTATAATCCTGGGATGGTGGCGTGCACGCGACCGGGCCAGCATGCAATATGATTTTCCGAAAATATGCAATTTTTGTAGATATTATAATTTTGACCACGCCCACTTTTTGGGGGAACCTTTGCCAATACTGTTTTGCTAATTCTTGTAGTCGTTTCAGCAGGAAAAATATGTTTCGGAGTTGTAGAAAAAATCGTGATTTAGTGTGTTGTACGAGTATTATGAACTTTTATTTTTTTTTGTTTCTCGGTGTCACTCTTGCATTGTCAGAATTTTTTTTGACCTCACGTCTAATTATTCTGTTTCTAGTACGTATTCTATACTAATTACTTTAATTGCCTAATTGCCTAATGTGACAAGCTCTGGCCCCCGTCAATGAGCCAATATTCCACACAAAAAAACATTGTCAAACAAAAAAAGCGCTAATTTGTTGCTTGCGTGAGCGCCCAAATTTTCTGACTTTACGTTTCCATGTTCATGTTGTTTATTTGAATGGAACACGCCATTAATTGAATCTACAGTACCTAAATGCAAAATATATACATATTATGATTATGTAAATAATATGTAAAAACCCATGTAATTACAGCACCCAATAAATAACCAAATAAACTTTATTAATAAGCATGAGCTTTGCCATGTAGTAAGTCATTATGCTTCAAAACAAATTACTATTGGGTTTTTTGTAGTGCGCTTCATCAAATTAATTGGTAACTGTGAGATACTCCCTCTCACAAACACACACGTCCGGTGCCATCTGCCTAGAGTATTAAGTATTGAGTAAGCAATGATAGATGTTCTCTCTTTGTGTTCTCGGGAGTCTCTGTTTATCTCTCTATCTTTCCTCACTCCCATCTCTCTCTTTTTCTCTCTCTCCATCTATCTCTCTCTCTCTCTCTCCTCTCTCTCTAAGGCTCTAACCTTCCAATAAATGAACATCATCAACTATGATATTTGTTTCCGAGCATTTTCCGCGGAAAAACCAGCTAGTTTTTTACTAGTTTCCTACTAGGTTTTTAGTCGGAAAAAGCTCGGAAACGCAAAGTTTCTCGGAAAATGCTCGGAAACGGACAAACAGACAGCTCCCGAGCTCGGCCCGCCTATTTTCCGAGCTCGGCCCGAGAACCTCAAAGTTTCCGAGCTTTTTCCGAGAATCTTCTCGGAGAATACTCGGAGAATCCGCGGAAAATCCTCGGAAACGCAAAGTTTCTCGGAAAATGCTCGGGATTCATTAACGGAGAATTCTCACATCCGAAGTGTTTATCTCGTCTTCTTCTTTCTCATTCAACTCTCGGATTACTACCAGCTGGTTAGAGAGAGAGAGAAAGACATCATCATATGCAAATTTGGGCCCCGAGGAACCGTACTGGGCAAATAAGAGGCGGTGCAGTTGTTTGATCTGACATTTCTTCCATGTGCTTGGTAAATATGATGTGCGTGGTTGAGATCAAGACTGTTGTTTGACAACCACAGTTTTTTCTTATGCGGCGTGAAACTCGCGCACTGCGCTTCGCGGCAATAACCCCGCGCGTCTGATTTTGTGTAGCGCAGTGAGAAACAGTTTAAGCGGCAAGGCGGTGAGCGCATTGGCTTGAGAGCAACCTTATTTTATATGCTGAGAAGCTCCTAACAACTAGCAAGTATGTTTCTCATTATTTACTTTGTCTTTGCCTTGTGATCTTTATTTGTTTCGTGTATTTCCTTCTTCTCTTCATTTGGACAATACGTCAAAATTTGTCAAACTCTACGCCCTAAATATGACACAATTCATCGTTTGGCAATGTCAAGAATTTGTCTCTATTTCTCTCTATCTCTTCTCCTCTGTCTCTCTCTCTCTCTCTCTCTCTCTCTCTCTCTCTCTCTTTCTACCTCTCTCACATCCACGAAGAAGACCGGCCGATCTCATATAGATTGCGCGTAATGA
>JAANDG010000867.1:0-44283 GCA_036852015.1 Pelodera strongyloides | reverse complement strand
AACGTGAACAAGTAGTTAAGTTGAGGAAACGTATCTAAACTAGACTAAAGGTACACAGGTTTGCTGCTTGTGTGGGGCCAATTTCTCTATTTCTTAATCACCTACTGTTTCCTTACATGCGGAAAATTTTTCCAGCTACCGTAGCCAAGGTGTGTGTGTGTCAGCTTCCGATTGGTCCTAACTGCTCGCGTATCCTATTGTGTCTCATTGTATCTTGTTTTATGCTCCTTCTTCCATCGAATGAGCACGTCAATCATGTGAGGGACTACATCGTCGTCATCGTCATCATCATCGTCATCGGCACGTCGTCATCGTCATCATCATCGTCATCGGCACGTCGTCATCGTCATCATCATCGTCATCGGCACGTCGTCATTCCACGGTACGTTTGACTCACTCGTAGCAAACTCTGATTATTGGCTCAAATTGACGATATATATAAGGCATTTTTGTTTATTCTTTTGTTTTACTTTAGATTTCGCCATGTGATCAGAAGTTGAAGTTTGCAATGCAAAACCTCAAAATTGGTTTGGTTATTATTTGTGAATTTTTCAAGTTTATCTTGTGCGCAGTATGCGCCCTTCCCTGACAATGAAATAAAAGTTGTGACGTAGGGGAAGGGGCCGCGCTGTGTCGGTTTTGGAATATGAGAATTCGGAAGCATTGGTTTACTTTGTGCGATTATGCAAATACTTTGGTTGGGAAAATTATGTTCACCGGGGTACTGTATGTTGTGATGTTTGTTTGCATTATTTTTCATAGAAGGGGGCATTGGTAAAATGAACACTGGCAATTATGAAGTAATTATGAAGTAATTATGAAGTAATTATGAAGTAAAAGAAATCGTCGATATTGCCTAATATAGGCATAGGCGGTATGGGTATGATTTGGTTTCTGAACATGTGGAATCATGGAAAAAGATTGTTCTCCTTTTCCGATTTTTTTTTTTTTTGTAGTTTCGAAACTGGAAGGAAGATCATCACCAATTCAGGAAGATCATCGCGCATTATTTTGCTTGTAGTCGTCAGTTTAGCAGAATGATAAAATTAAAGAACTACAGTGTGTTCGAAAGTTTATAGGCACATCCAACTTTTACAATAACCTTGTTAGGACAACTTTTTGCAAGAAACCATTAATCGAGCATGGCGAAAAACCCTAGCAAATCCAAAAGTAAGTTATGGGCAGGCGTATGCAATGAATATTTTGCTTAAAACGATTAAAACCCCACGCAGGTAGTAAGTCGTTAGTGTTTGCTGTACGTCATTTTCATCTTTGTAATGTTAAGAATTATGTTTGGTCAATGCTTCGACCCTATGTCCGGTTAAAAAGGCCTGGGTTCATGGTTCGATGTTCAATGTTTTGAGAATGAATGCACTTGTTCACTTTCCCTTTGAAACGTACCCGACTTACAAAGTAGATAGCTACGTTTCTATTTCATTGGCAAGTTTCATTAGATTGGGTTGCAGAGCCACAACTTTTTTTACAGTTAGCGCTATTACACTTTTGGGCCATTTCTGGCACTGTTATGCAAATCTTCCTTGCCAATCCTAACTCTGCACGCTCCGGTTTTCACATTTTATGTAATTTCGTTGTAAACTTCCCCTCGTTGTCATAAAGTTAGCCGTCTGCTTATTGTTAGTCCTAAAGATTGCTAAAGATAAAGACACATATGTCGAACAACGTCTGTCTTTGTCTTATATGTCTTTCCTTCAGGAACATCGTACACAGTCTCCACACGTGTCTGTCTATCCACCTTCGCATATATCAGATGCACTCCATGAGCAGTTCCCTTCGTGTGATTTCGTACAATACGGATCGGACCGGGACTGCATTTTAAAGATTATTTCATATATACGATTTATTTCAAGCAGAAACCGACATTCGACTAGGTTATACTCATAAGGCTGATACGTGAACTACTAAAGGATTCATCAAGAACAAATTTGCGATCTAAGTGATAGGTGCCCACCAATTGCATACCGTATACCTAGAGTGTTTGAGATTAGAGGAACTGATTCTCAGGTTGTTTGAACTTGAACATCGACCAAGAAAAGGGGCTGAAAAGATAACTTACTGGAAAAGTCTTTCTATCATAAATGCCTCTGGTTTCCCCGAGTCTGCAGGAAGTGTGATATGCGTTTCCTGCAATGAACGCACATATGCCGCTGGAATCGTTGTTGTGAACAGTTCTTCCACAGTCCCATTGGATGATCGTACAATTTATAGCCTCCTGAAAATAACGCCATTTTTACAATTTGAAACCGTCAGTGAGCGTTAGGGATGCGGAATTCCGACCAACGAACTTTCATTTTCAAACTCTCGGCACCCTGCCTGCATTGCTCAGAATGGAAATTCGCGCCGCGTGTTGCCAAATTTCAGTGAAACTTTTTTTAACAAATATTGTCGCAAAAATTCTGCGCTACGGTAGAAATTCCTAATTCGTACCTCATACCGACTAACAAGAAATATTTAGTTTGGAATTTTGTATCCCGAACGAGCCCTAATGGAGTATTACCATTACCAATACCAATACCGTAACCAATATACGAGTTTTTTTGACACAACCAAAATAGGTCAGCGGCTTCCGTACTTTTCGTGCTTTTCGGAAACTTCAGATGGGAGCTGAAAGCCCAAACAATAAGGCGACATATTCAAATGCTATAATATCGGAGGAGGACTTACCAAATTCAATGGCGGTCGCAAAATGGAGCCCGACAATTTCGTAGAATATTTCCCACAGTAAGGACGTCATCTGAAAGAAATTTTTAGAAACATCCAGCAAGTTTCCTTCATGGTACTATACTACAAACTTAGTAATGTAGCGCTTCGAGCATTTACGAAAAACTGAAGTAAACATCAAAGACATATGTAAAATTGTCTTTACTGTCAACTTTGTAGAGCGTAGCCCTATTTACTAAATTACTGTACAAAATATTTCGCCGATACAGGAAAACGAAACACAAGAAAGAGGCCTCTGAAAAGCCTCTGTTTGCCCTATGCTAATTTGCAAGTCTGGTTTTTTGGGCATGCAATTTTCATATTACCAGAAATCATCAAGCATGAAGAAAACGTTTCACGTGGTCCCTAATCTTTATGCTATTTGCTGTGTATGCTATTTGAAAATTTTTATGTTACTTCCTTCCATGCAAATAAGTCAAAAAAAAAATCCGCGCTCTAACAGTACGGTAGTGTGAATTCTTGGATTTCTTCGGGGTGTTTTCCTACCCATTTTGGTTTCCTTTGGTTGGGAAGACGGGGCGTTTTTTGTGCTATGCCAAAAATCACAAATCTTGCGCTGAAATCAGATATTAGATCGAATTTAGGACAAAACGGTCGCCTGTGACGTCGTTCACTACTTCTTAATAAAGACTAATAAAGAGTTCCTTACAATAACTGAGTTTGTTATTTAATATTATTTAACAGCACTTGGTTACCGATTCCTCTTTGGCCATATGTATATGCGCGCGCAACGGTAAGCTTGAGCTATTTTTCGGGAAATTAGCAAATTTGATACAAATACATCAGTGATTATGCGAAATGTGTATTATTACATATACATGTGATGCGCAAAAATGTCACATCTACTTTTCTTGGGTCTGAGCCTCTAAATTCCCTGAAAAGCCTGAGTTTTAAAAAATTCAACTTCGCGTTGCATTTCAACACGATTTTCAACTGATGTTACAAAAATGAGCACACACAACAAGTTTTTTGATCACTAAATACACGTACATTTCCGCTTCCTACTCCGATATTACCCTGCAAAGAATATACTCACGCAGCAAATTAATGATTAAGCAAAATTTTTGAAAAAACTAGCAATGCGCGAGAGTTAAGCAAATTAGTCGGCAAAACACCCACCAAAACTAACTATACGTCCATTTTCAACGCAATATTAGTTGGAAACACTAGCAAATGCGCCAAATTAACAAATTAGTTGGAAACACTAGCACTAGCTAACTAGGCAAATTAACTTTCCTAATCGGAAAAAGTTACATATGCGGTAGCTAAAGTTCAGTAATCGGCAAAAGCAATTAATCAAATTAATCGGAAACACTAGCCAAAAAGGTAAGTTAAAGGGAATATGTATGCCCTTTTTGAAGTTAAGCGGTATTAATAGAATGTGTTCCTCATTAAGGAAACAACAACAAAAAATTTTAAAAATTTAAAAAAAAAAAATGATTTTCAAAGTTCCACCTTTTCCATAGTAGTAAACGCGTTTACTCCACCCTGGCTTACACGGCAGGTCTGATGGAGCAAAAATTTAGCATGTGTGCATACATCGGCATATAGCTTGCAACAGCGACATATTTGCATACAAATGAGAATATTCGAATTTACATATTCAGTCGCCTACTTAAATTCATGTCTGGTGTGGAACTCTAGTTTCGCAGTTGTTTTGCTCATTTTGAGTGCCTACATATTCCCTTTAAGTTCAGTAATCGGAAAAAGTTACATCCGCTGCAACGTATTTAAACTAATTGGAAAAACTAGCAAAACGCTAGACCTAAGCTAATTAATCAGCAAAAAAAGGCTGAGAAAAACAATTACCCAATCCTTTCATCGATGGAGAATAGAAAATCATACCAGAAACACCCCTTTCATGTTCAATTAATGTTCAATACTCCCAACTATCACTAAATTAACACCCCCAAAAGTTAAAAATTCATCCTATAAAAAAGTCGAAATTTCGGGTAGGTAAGACCACTTGGTTTCACCTCAACTTATAAGCCCATTTGTTCTTTTTTTTTATTTTTCGTGATTAAAGGTTTTATGCAAAGAATCAACTTGTAAATTTTACTAGAATATTCACAAAAAAAGCAGAATTTATCAAAACAATAACAAATAATCCCATTTTTTGACTTGGAACATGAAGGCGGATATTCCTCACCCTTCATACATAGACTAACACTTGGTTAGTCGGGTGCTAACAGTTCGTTAGTTTCTAAATCTCTCCATAGGTAGTACTATTTCGTCGAAATCTGACCAGGCTAACTACTTGTTAGTTGGTCAATTCGGGTGCTAACAAATTGTTAGTTTATAGGTCTCCTCAAAAACAGTACTATTTCGCACCCTTTTGGCCCCGGACCGTCCAGGCTAACCACTCGTTAGTTGGTCAATCCGGGTGCTAACGGATGGTTAGTCAACATCAGTTCGGGTGCTAGCAAAATGTTAGCCTAACAGTTTCAACAGAAATACATCATTCCACAAGGGTTTTTTCAGTTTTCACAAGGTTTTGATCAGTTTCAATTGAAATACGTCATTCCACAAGGTTTTGATCAGTTTCAACTGAAATACATCATTCCACAAGGTTTTTTTCATTCCACATTCCACAAGGTCCCAGGAGCCCATTCATTCGCAGCAGCACCAACAATTTGATGAAAACGACAATTTTGTACCCTGGAAACTATTAAAAAATTGAACTGTAGCAAAAAACGTGTTTCAACTGCCATTTACAAACATAATAATAATAATAATGGTACTTTTAGAATATTTATAGCAAACTTCACTAAAGACTAAAGACAACAGCGTTTCTCTCTGAAACATGGTAAAATACGTATATTTTCCCTCTAAATCACAGTGATAATACTTTTATAATGTAGTTTTCCTCTATTTTACCTTTAACCATCCGTTTATGAATTATGAAATTTTCCGTAAATTGTTTATTATCTGCACAATTTCTTGACGACCCCATACACATAACATGTAGGATAGATGCCAACATGTCCTAACACACTTCCTTACTTTTCTTTCCAAATAGCATTTGTAGTACTTCCCTATGCTCTAACTTTAAAAAAAACATTCCAAATCTACCCCCCACCTGTACAGATAAGGAGTCAGGTCAAAGGAGATACAAAGAGAGGGCACAGATACAGAGGGTAGGTTATGGACGAGTGCCAAGTGTACCATATATAGCACACAACATGCTTTAATTATCGGTCCAGAGTGAGGGAATGAAAATAAGTGTATCTACATATAAATAGAAAGAAATTAGTCCCAGGAGCCCCATTAATTCACCAACAATTTGAAGAAAATCAACAATTTTGTACCCAGCAAACCTCATTTAGCTTTAAAAAAATTGAACTGAAACAAACATCGTAACTGCCATTTTTATCACAAAAATATACCCCCAATCCTTTATTTTCCAAGCTCGAGACTGAGCTCCGCAGCCCCTTTTATACCCGAAAACAGTGTGGCACGCTAAATCCGGAATTAGAATGTCTGCTCGGCCAGTGCAGACAGTGGATGAGACCACCGAACGAAATCCTTGCATTGGAAGGACGGGTGATACCGTGACTGCGCTCTGCTCTTCGGGCAGAACATCCTAAAGTATAAAATATGAATAAGATAAATGGAGATACCAGTAATTCAGTGCCATCTTGTGAGTCTCCCTATGTATGAGCTTCATGCAGTTAAAAATAAACAGCGACTGCTACTGTGGGATTCAAGACACGCGTAGCTTAGTAGATATATTAAAGGCAGTATTTCTAGCTTAGTGTTGGTGTTGTTGTGTAGTAGCAGTTAAATATTAATAAACAAATTGTAGAAGGTATAGTTAAACTACACACAATAATATCTTACCTGGGCAATTACGCCAGATGTACATAAAAAGAAAAGTGCCGCTAGGGCGGTACCGGTTGCAGCATTGCGCAGTCGCAACCACATCGCGCTCTCTCGTCTTAGCAATTTGTTCGCCGCTCTTTTGCTAAACGGTTGATCAGTAATTCACTTCGGTTACCAGTAGGATCACGATTGAATGTGCATAGCATAGAGATTAATTTGTTTGACCAATTATTTCGAAACTTTGTATTCACTTATGTTTATGTATTTATGTATATTTATTAACCAGCCGGATCAAGCCCTAACGTGCTCTTCTTCGACTGTAGGTATAGGCCTTCGGCCAACCTATTTAAAAAAAAAGTATGACTCTGCTTCCTTCCCTCTCTGCTGCACACGTTGTCATAGTCATATATGATTGGGAAAACGTATAATTATGGATCTTAGAAACGACTAATTGCATTGTGCCATAAAAATTTAACAATTTGACACTGAAAGTTCTCTTCTGTAGGGCGAAAGATTCTCTTGTCATAAGCCAGCTTACAAGAATTTATATGGCGTAAACGAGTTTGTAGCGTGGGGTCATCGTTTACGCCATATAACTCCTTGTTAGCGCAGTAGGTAGAGTGCTGAGGCCGGTTCCACCAACATTTCAGAGCGCACGGAAGTTACGTGCGCGCGGAAAGTTCCGTTGCAAGTAAGGCCTATGTATGGGAAGAGAAACTTGCAGTCTAGAGTCGAAGTTTCTTCGAAGTTTCTCCTCAAACCCCATAATTTGTACTGTTTTGTGTCTATATCATATTTTTAGTTTATAATGAGGTTATACGACACATATTCAATACTGATTATGAATAACAACTTAGTTATTGGCATGGTTGACAAATACTAGCATTGATTTTGTTATAATTTTAGCTTTAATGTTAAGCAATTGTTCTTAAAACACGCGATAAGATATTTTCTGCTAATATAACCTGTAGCTGACTTTGTTTGGATGATAACATTATTGCATTTTTTAAAGAAAACTCAGAATTTCCTATAAAGTAAACTGGTAGATAGCGTATTTGGGGGCAGAACAAAAACTAAGTGAGAAAAATCACAATTGAAACACATATAAAAGGGTAGTTATTGTCGAAAGCCCATGAAATCAAAGAGCCCTGTTCGAATAACCCATTTTTACGCATTTTCTTCTTAAACGCAAGTTATTTTCTTTCCTTAGGCTTTAGCATAGCAGCAGCAAGATGTTTCCACTTGGGTGACCCTCTCTTATGTTTAACGTATTTAATTACTCCGCACCCTTTCTTTGAGATATGTCGAATATAAAACTGAAACTAGAAAAAATGCACGTTGTATGCACTTTTGCATATTCATTGGCTAACTGCCAGACCGTAGTAGCCATCTTTTAGATAACATCCTAATAACGCACGTAAATGTTGGTGAAAAGCCAAGTAAGAGTGCACGGAACTTCCGTTGCACGGAAGAAACTTGTGACAAGTTTCTCTCCGTTTAAACGGAAGTTCCGTGCGCTCTGAAATGTTGGTGGAACCGGCCTCTGCTGGACTATGAAGCCAGAGATGAGGGATTCGAGTCTCAACCGAGGCGCATGTTTTGTATGTTCGATTTCGATTGCGAGATATTTAATCTTTATGAACAGGTTTCGTTATGTTCAAACAAAAAAGTAAACTCTTCTCCTTTATATAATAAGATTTTAATAATTGCACGTAGGAATGGAAGATACAGTGCGCGTATAAGTATCCGTGCACCTCCAATTGCGAAAAAAGCTCTTTTTGAGAAAATCAACCATCCAACCAAATCGGGGATGGGCTCTCTATTCTATTAAAATAAATGAAATAAAAGATGAAGCACAGTTACTTCTAAAAAAAGTGTTATCCCAAAGAATAAGTATGCACGCTCTGCACACTGGGGAAACTTGGCGACATCGCCGCGCCAAAAATGAGGGTCCGAAACAGCGGGGCGGCGCACTGCGCCTAGAGCGCGCGGCAGGCACGCCACAGGACCGCGAAAGGATATTCAACGCAGTTGGGCGAACCTGCGGAACTTTTCGTAGGTTCCGCGGAAGTCCGCCGTAGGTGCGCTCCAGCGCCCTGAGAACGCCGTAGGTGCGCCATTTACCATTCGCGCACTCCGACGCGCACCCGCCGCGCACCTTAGGCGGAGTGTGCGCCCCGCTGTGGCGGACCCACATTTTTGGCGGGGCGATGTCGCCAAGTTTGACGTTGTATGTAGCAGCAATGCTTGCTAATAGGAAAAAGGTATGTGTACAGTATGATGGGCAGAATGAGTCACATCATACTGATAAATGTTGGCAGCAGCCAGAGATATTTTTTGAGAAAGACCCATTTATCAATAACAAGCTTGAAGGTGATGGATGTGTTGAGATAGCTCGTGGTTTAGATTGTTATTCGTCTTCCTTGTTCAATGTTGAAACGTCCGCGATCACCGTTTTTCTTGTCAGTTGTTTGTATTTGACCAACCAGGAACAGCCGCTCTTGACAGTACAAAAAAACGGTGTATGAGTATGACTAGAGTCCCAGAGTTATCAACAAACTCAATCAATCGCCTAGAATATTTTGCGAACAGAAATGTATCACAGGGATAAAAAAAAGTTGATGGTTCGGAGTCACGATATAGCACAATTAGCTTAAGTAAGGAACGCAGTCACGATAAATTCGTCATTTTATTTCCAATATCTTATTATATAAAGGAGAAGAGTTTACTTGGTCTTTTGTTTGTATGCACGCAACGAAATCATTTCATAAAGAAAATTTTCTATTCACAATCGAATGAGAACATACAAAATCTTTGCCGCTGGCGGGATTCGAACCCACAACAGCACACAATCTTTCGCTTCACAGTCCAACGCTCTACCTGCTGAGCTATGCTAGCTTATCACAAGGATAATCCTCTGCCCTACATACATCACCTTCAATAGCAAATTTGCATGGTAGCATTAGTCGAGTGGTGATCCAAACTGATTATTATACGTTTCCACAATCAGAGACGTGTGAATGTGTGGGAGGAGAAAGAGACGAGAGTTAACTTTTTAAATTGTTGCAATCCTATTTTTAAATAGGGAAACAATCGGCCGAAGGCCGATTCCTCCAGTCGGAGAAGAGCCCGTAGGGCTCTTCGAACGGCTGGTACTTGAATATAGGAAAGATTTTATTTAGATTTAAAAAACTTGAACTGAAACAAAAACCGTGTTTCAACTGCCATTTTTATCACAAAAATATACCCCCAAATCCACCCTTTTCCAAGCTCGAGACTGAGCTCCGCAGCCCCTTTTATACCCGAAAACAGTGTGGCACGCTAATTCCGGAATTAGAATGTCTGCTCGGCCAGTGCAGACAGTGGATGAGACCACCGAACGAAATTGTGTTTTGACCATAAATCTGAGCACGTTATGGAGAAATTGAATGTTATAGTGAATTATAAGCATGAATTAAGAAAATACATGAACTATTTCATTGAGAATACGGTATCTGTGCGAATAATAGTAAATGTTGTCTTGAAAAACATAAATTTACTTAAATTCACATGAATATTCCTGGAAACAAATCCATTTCTCAAGTTTTTCCCATTCAATAAATGGGAAAAATACGGAAAAACACCATTTTCATGTTTATAAAATAAACCATCAACTTTCCCACAATAATCGGTGCAATAACTTCACATCCCAATTTTCCCTCAAATACCGTTGTTTTTACTGTTAGTGTAATGTTCCGAATTAGCGTTTACTATGGAAAAGGCGAGCTTTGTAATTGATTTTCTTTTAAGTGGGTAATTGTAGACAACTTTTGTTATTGTTTCCTTAATGGGCAACACGCATTCTATTAATGCAGCTTAACTTCAAAAAGGGCCTACGTATTCCCTTTAAAATGTCCCTATTTCCTTTGTAAAGAAACGCTATGATTAGTTAATTCCTCTCATTAGGCAGCAAAACGCAGTTTTCCCACAATTGCATCATTTCCCGAAACAAAAATTAGCATGCGAGCGCCTGTTTTTGTCTGGAAATTAGCGCGCCACGATGTTTTTCGGTATAAAAGCAGGCTCAGAGCTCAGTATCTGTGAAAAAATGAAAGAAGGGAAGTGAGATCAGTTGGGAAAAAAAATGGATGGAATTTGACAAGATATCTGGTTTTAGAGAGTAATTACCATTTATCTCAACACAAATACAGACCCGGAGTAACGTTGAGCTAACAATTATTGCCAAGATAAACAGATGAATTCATACTTGCTAGAGATACTATATACTTTTTTATTATATGCATAAAAAAACCTATCTCTTTCATACCATACGATATATCCAGTCAATTCACTCTAAAGTCTACTTCTCAAACGTTCAAGTATATGTGGCCCTAAAGAGGGCCGTTGGGTTAGGTTATCCAGGTTCAGTCACAAGGACTTATTTGGAGGAGGTGTACTTGGTCACAGCCTTGGTTCCCTCGCTGACGGCGTGCTTGGCCAGCTCTCCGGGCAGGATGAGACGGACGGCGGTCTGGATTTCGCGAGACGAGATCGTCGACCGCTTGTTGTAGTGGGCCAGACGAGAGGCCTCGGCGGCGATGCGCTCGAACACGTCGTTAACGAACGAGTTCATGATCGACATCGCCTTCGAGGAGACTCCGGTGTCCGGGTGGACCTGCTTGAGCACACGGTAGATGTAGACGGAGTAGGACTCCTTGCGGCTCTTTCTCCTCTTCTTGTCTCCGGTGCGTCCGGCTTTCTGCGACTTGGCGGCCTTCTTGGCTCCCTTGGCGGATGGCTTGGGTGGCATGACGTAAGTTGGTTGGGACTTGCGAGCAAGTGTGCTGTCTGCTCAACGTGTGCCTTATTTAAGCGCGTGCGCGCAGAGGCGGGGCTTGGCAACCCCTATCCCCTCTGTCTGTCTGGTTGGTGCGCGCTGCCAAGTCCCGCCCCGTGGGAGCAACCCCTTAAATAAGCCACACGCACGCGCTCGGGCATCAGTGAGCTCGCTCGCAGTCAACACTACTTCAACCGTCATCATGTCAGGCCGTGGAAAGGGAGGCAAAGCCAAGTCCGGAGGAAAGGCCAAGAGCCGATCCAGCCGTGCCGGTCTTCAGTTCCCCGTTGGACGTCTTCACCGTCTCCTCCGCAAGGGTAACTATGCCCAGCGTGTCGGAGCCGGAGCCCCGGTCTACCTTGCCGCCGTTCTTGAGTACCTCGCTGCTGAGGTTCTCGAGCTGGCCGGTAACGCCGCCCGTGACAACAAGAAGACCAGAATCAACCCCCGCCATCTGCAGCTGGCCGTCCGCAACGACGAGGAGCTGAACAAGCTCTTGTCCGGAGTCACCATCGCTCAGGGAGGAGTTCTGCCCAACATCCAGGCTGTCCTGCTGCCCAAGAAGACTGCCGGCGACAAGGAATAAATATTCCTTCGCTTGTAAAAACCTTAACCCAACGGCCCTCTTTAGGGCCACATATACTTGAACGTTTATTGAGATTTTTCTCATTAGATACTTATATTAATACTAGTGTATTTCCTTAGAAAACGCTATTTTCATGGCAAATACTCCTAATTTCAGGGGTTTCCTTGCTTGAAAGTATGTTCCACCCCTATATATAGACGGTCATTCAACGGAAACATGTATTTCATATATTTGTCTAAATATACACAACTAAACCATTTTCCATTCCAAACAACCCATTTTCATATTCCTTTCCAAAAAAAGTGCACCCAAATCACTGGGTTTTCAAAACTCGAGACTGAGCTCCGCGGCCCCTTTTATACCCGAAAACCGTGTGGCACGCTAATTTCCGAATTAGAATGTCTGCTCGGACAGTGCAGACGCGGGGTGTGGAGAATTTTAGGGTGATTTTACCCTAGTCGGGATCAAAGGAAAAATAATCTACAAACATCATAATAATAATCTTATTATATAAAGGAGAAGAGTTTACTTTTTTTGTTTGTTTGAACATAACGAAATCCTTTCATAAAGAAAATTTTCTATTCACAATCGAAAGAGAACATACAAAATCTTTGCCTCTGGCGGGATTTGAACCCACATCAGCACACAATCTCTCGATTCACAGTCCAACGCTCTACCTGTTGAGCTATGCTAGCTTATATATCGAGGATATTATAGGAGAAGAGAAGTGCGATAGCAAATTTGCATGATTTGCAAAAACGCTGAAGTCCAGAACCAAATTATACGTTTCCACATAAACGTAAATGAAAGTTTTTTTTTGAACAGTGTGTAACAATCGGCCGAAGGCCGATTCCTCCATTCGGAGAAGAGCCCGTAGGGCTCTTCGAACGGCTGGTATACTGATAATTTCGGAATATTCTTATCAAAATGTACTAAAGAAGACTAAAAGCGCTGTAAACGACGTGGATTTTCATTGGAAATTCACACTGAAAGTAGTTTAACTGCCAATTAGTTTTCCCATTTGCACATATATCCAATCATGAAGATTTCCGTAAATTGTTTATTATCCGCACAGCTTCTTCACGGCGCGGTACACACAATATAGAAACCGACATGCCCTATCACAGTTTCCTTACTTTTATTTCTAGTATTTTTGTGTACTTCCCTTGTATTCTTCAAATTTAAACGATAAACCTTCCCATGTTTCCCGCCGAAAGCAAAATGTCACCCTCCCAATAGCACACCTATACCCACACTGTGCACCAGAGGCCGTATTTTAATAGCCATCTCGGAATCGTTTCGGAACGTTCCGAGATGGTTCAATTCCGAGATGCTTTCCGAGATGGATTTCCGAGCTCGGTATTTTAGTAGCGCCGCGAGCTCTCGGAATATTTCCGAAATGGATATTGTACACAATGCAACAATTGACAGAACTAAACGGCGGGAATATTTATTTTTCAATTTCGCAGCATGCTTTTTAGTTAAAATCTCGCTTATAAGGGGCAGAGCTTCATGAAACTTCATAAATAGGGGTAACATTACACCCAATCGTTTGCAAATACAATTAACGATCCATTGACCGAAAAATTTATTAATTGTTTTCGCAATTTTTAGGTGAAATTAAGAAATGAAGGAATAGGGAGTTAGTAGATGAGTAAACACAAAATATTAGTCCTTATTAGCGTAGTAAATGAAGTTTTAAAATTTTATTTTGCCATTTGTTTATTAGGTCACAGTGTACCTATGTGAACCATGTTTTCGGATTCAGCGCTGCAAAACACATAGGAATAAGGCAAACTTTTGAAAATTGAAAAGAAAATTGAAAACTTATTTTGTCCGATTGGAGCCGCGCAAATGCCATATAGTTGTATAGTGCCGAGTTATGTAATAATATCAGAAAAATAAAGAAAAGAACTACTTTCTGGTCATATTATGCCTATTATAAGGCAATTCCGAGATGATTCAGCTGCCCTACCTAGCTGACAAAATTTTCGGAATTTTCCCTATTCCGAGATGCTTTTTTTGCAGTTAAAATACCAAATGCATTCCGAGAGCATTCCGAGATGGTTTCCGAGATGCTTTTCCGAGATGGATTCCGAGATGGAATTCCGAAAAGATTAGCGCACTCAAAATACCAATCGCATTCCGAAACGATTCCGAGATGGGATTCCGAGATGAAAATTTCAGTTAAAATACGGCCTCAGATAAGGGTCAGGTCAAAGGAGATACAAAGAGAGGGCACAGATGCAGAGGGTAGGTTATGGACGAGTGCCAAGAGTACCACATATAGCACAAATTGTTTTAATTCTCGGTCCAGAGTGAGGGAATGAAAATAAATGTATCTACATATAAACACCTATCTTTGGTAAGATTGAGTGATATAATATGGACGGTTTAGTTTTTTATAGTAAAAAAAAATCAGGTATGAATTTCCCGCAACAGGTTGATAACTTAGTTGATATAGTCAAAGTAGTGCTCCATCCGAGACATGCATAAACCGGCAGCGGGTTCAAATATACACTTTCTTCTAGCGAAAGGTTTCTTCTAGCATATACACTATAAGAGCGTTTATTCCGGGAACCTGCGAAAAATTGAAAAATTGAATGCAAAACATTGTGGAAGCACATTCCGCTTTAATTATCGGCACAGCTTTAATTATCGGTTCAGAGTGAGGGAATGAAAATAAATGTATCTACATATGAATACTATGGTCTCTGGTAAGAATGAAATACATCATTCAACGAGGTATTGATCAGTTTTCACAAGGTTTTGATCAGTTTCAACTGAAATACATCATTCCACAAAGTTTTTGTCAGTTTTCACAAGGTTTTGGTCAGTTTCAACTGAAATACATCATTCCACAAGGTTTTGATCAGTTTCAACAGAAATACATCATTCCACAAGGTTTTTATCAGTTTTCACAAGGTTTTGATCAGTTTCAACTGAAATACATCATTCCACAAGGTTTTAATCAGTTTCAACAGAAATACATCATTCCACAAGGTTTTTATCAGTTTTCACAAGGTTTTGATCAGTTTCAACTGAAATACATCATTCCACAAGGTTTTTGTCAGTTTTCACAAGGTTTTGATCAGTTTCAACTGAAATACATCATTCCACAAGGTTTTGATCAGTTTCAACTGAAATACGTCATTCCACAAGGTTTTGATCAGTTTCAACAGAAATACATCATTCCACAAGGTTTTTATCAGTTTTCACAAGGTTTTGATCAGTTTCAACTGAAATACATCATTCCACAAGGTTTTTGTCAGTTTTCACAAGGTTTTGATCAGTTTCAACTGAAATACATCATTCCACAAGGTTTTGATCAGTTTCAACAGAAATACATCATTCCACAAGGTTTTTATCAGTTTTCACAAGGTTTTGATCAGTTTCAACTGAAATACATCATTCCACAAGGTTTTGATCAGTTTCAACTGAAATACGTCATTCCACAAGGTTTTGATCAGTTTCAACAGAAATACATCATTCCACAAGGTTTTTATCAGTTTTCACAAGGTTTTGATCAGTTTCAACTGAAATACATCATTCCACAAGGTTTTTGTCAGTTTTCACAAGGTTTTGATCAGTTTCAACTGAAATACATCATTCCACAAGGTTTTGATCAGTTTCAACAGAAATACATCATTCCACAAGGTTTTGATCAGTTTCAACAGAAATACATCACTCCACAAGGGTTTTTTCAGTTTTCACAAGGTTTGA
Source organism: Pelodera strongyloides (assembly GCA_036852015.1). Classification (NCBI taxonomy): domain Eukaryota; kingdom Metazoa; phylum Nematoda; class Chromadorea; order Rhabditida; family Rhabditidae; genus Pelodera; species Pelodera strongyloides. The sequence continues at coordinate 28,597 of JAANDG010000867.1, read as the reverse complement.
TCAGTTTTCACAAGGTTTTGATCAGTTTCAACTGAAATACATCATTCCACAAGGTTTTTGTCAGTTTTCACAAGGTTTTGATCAGTTTCAACTGAAATACGTCATTCCACAAGGTTTTGATCAGTTTCAACTGAAATACATCATTCCACAAGGTTTTTATCAGTTTCAACAGAAATACATCATTCCACAAGGGTTTTTTCAGTTTCAACAGAAATACATCATTCCACAAGGGTTTTTTCAGTTTTACAAGGTTTTGATCAGTTTCAACTGAAATACATCATTCCACAAGGTTTTTGTCAGTTTTCACAAGGTTTTGATCAGTTTCAACTGAAATACATCATTCCACAAGGTTTTGATCAGTTTCAACAGAAATACATCATTCCACAAGGTTTTGATCAGTTTCAACAGAAATACATCACTCCACAAGGGTTTTTTCAGTTTTCACAAGGTTTGATCAGTTTTCACAAGGTTTTGATCAGTTTCAACTGAAATACATCATTCCACAAGGTTTTTTTCAGTTTTCACAAGGTTTTGATCAGTTTCAATAGAAATACGTCATTCCACAAGGTTTTGATCAGTTTCAACTGAAATACATCATTCCACAAGGTTTTTATCAGTTTCAACAGAAATACATCATTCCACAAGGTTTTTTCAGTTTCAACAGAAATACATCATTCCACAAGGGTTTTTTCAGTTTTACAAGGTTTTGATCAGTTTCAATTGAAATACGTCATTCCACAAGGTTTTGATCAGTTTCAACTGAAATACATCATTCCACAAGGTTTTTTTTCATTCCACATTCCACAAGGTCCCAGGAGCCCATTCATTCGCAGCAGCACCAACAATTTGATGAAAACGACAATTTTGTACCCTGGAAACTATTAAAAAATTGAACTGTAGCAAAAAACGTGTTTCAACTGCCATTTACAAACATAATAATAATAATAATAATAATGGTACTTTTAGAATATTTATAGCAAAATGCATTAAAGACAACAGCATTTCTCTCTGAAACATGGTAAAATACGTATATTTTCCCTCTAAGTCACAGTGATAATAGTTTTATCATGTAGTTTTCCTCTATTTTACCTTTAACCATCCATTTATGAATTATGAAATTTTCCGTAAATTGTTTATTATCTGCACAATTTCTTGACGACCCCATACACATAACATGTAGAATAGATGCCAACATGTCCTAACACACTTCCTTACTTTTCTTTCCAAATAGCATTTGTAGTACTTCCCTTGTATGCTCCAATTTAAAAAAACATTCCAATCTACCCCCCACCTGTACAGAAAAAAAAGTCAGGTCAAAGGAGATACAAAGAGAGGGCACAGATACAGAGGGTAGGTTATGGACGAGTGCCAAGTGTACCACATATATAGCACAAATTGTTTTAATTCTCGGTCCAGAGTGTGGGAATGAAAATAAATGTATCTACATATAAACACCTATCTTTGGTAAGATTGAGTGATATAATATGGACGGTTTAGTTTTTTATAGTAAAAAAAATCAGGTATGAATTTCCCGCAACAGGTTGATAACTTAGTTGATATAGTCAAAGTAGTGCTCCATCCGAGACATGCATAAACCGGCAGCGGGTTCAAATATACACTTTAAAGAAAGGTTTCTTCTATCATATACACTATAAGAGCGTTTATTCCGGGAACCTGCGAAAAATTGAAAAATTGAATGCAAAACATTGTGGAAGCACATTCCGCTTTAATTATCGGCACAGCTTTAATTATCGGTTCAGAGCGAGGGAATGAAAATAAATGTATCTACATATGAATACTATGGTCTCTGGTAAGAATGAAATACATCATTCAACGAGGTATTGATCAGTTTTCACAAGGTTTTGATCAGTTTCAACTGAAATACATCATTCCACAAAGTTTTTGTCAGTTTTCACAAGGTTTTGGTCAGTTTCAACTGAAATACATCATTCCACAAGGTTTTGATCAGTTTCAACAGAAATACATCATTCCACAAGGTTTTTATCAGTTTTCACAAGGTTTTGATCAGTTTCAACTGAAATACATCATTCCACAAGGTTTTTTCAGTTTCAACAGAAATACATCATTCCACAAGGGTTTTTTTCAGTTTTCACAAGGTTTTGATCAGTTTCAATTGAAATACGTCATTCCACAAGGTTTTGATCAGTTTCAACTGAAATACATCATTCCACAAGGTTTTTTTTCATTCCACATTCCACAAGGTCCCAGGAGCCCATTCATTCGCAGCAGCACCAACAACACTGAGGAAACTTGGCCGGGGGGCGGCGCGCCCCCTGCCCCACGTCACGGGGCCGCGCACCCCCCGCGCGCCCCTCGCCCCTGTCTGGCCCATTGGTCTGGGAAAGTCTCCATCACTGAAAATCGTGGGGCGGCTGGTGCGCCAGGAGCGCGCCACAGGCGCGCGAGGACACGTACAATGGAAACTGCAAGATACTCAGTGAAGGGGCATTTATTTACTACTACGCAGCGAAACCGCACTTGTGTTTTTCAACACTTGTGCTCCGACAAACTGAGTGTTGTCTTATCCAAAAGTTGTTGTAATTTTATGTTGTTTCACTTCAATTTAAACTATTGTCTTGTTTAATAAGTTTGTTGTCACTATTCTTGTTAATCATGTACTAACTAACGGTTATAGTAAAAATATGTTTATCGGCAGTTTAGTTTGCACAAAGTATTCATATATTCGATTTCTTAAATAATTGTTTGCGGCATAATCTAAAGGCTGCTATCATACCGTAATCGCTTTAGAATAGTGCACAATACGTGCACTTTCGCATTACTTCTCCGTTATTTTTCTACTCCATCCGATCCTTTTTGCTTTGGTCTTCATTGTCTACTATGTTCCTTATTGTAAGACATCTCTTAGCCCTGTTTGTCTCGATAAAGCTCCTTTTGACCTTTTCTTCGATGTAGTTGAAAATAATTTTGAGTTTCTTAACAAATATAAAATGAAACGTCTCTATATTTACAGGGTTAATGGCGGACCCAAAGGCTGATAGCAACTGTATGGTCAGCTCAGGATGATTCCAACTGGGTATGTTGTCTATATTTTTATCAAGTATCTTGATTAGTATTTTTAAGAGTATTCAAGATTCACCGTTTAGTAAGTTGTTTGAACCGATGTATTGAATACAAAATACATTGTAAATATCGGAGGCGTTGATGTGGAAATATGGAGATGTGGATGTTTATTTGTATTAGTAGGCACATAATGTTGAATCTTAAATGAAACTTTTATTTTGTTTAGACGACAACCGATGGTAATTGTACCGGCGCAAACGCAGACAATGTTCCCGAAGATACGGTACAAGAGTAATAAAAAATAAGGTAAGAACGTATCTTAACTATAAACATTTTTTCATGTTTATTTTCTGTCCAGGGTTTTGTGGTTATCATTGTTTTTGTGTACTAGTTACTTATATGTGCATTGTTTATCTTATGGATCATTCGATCATTGTCTTCGTAAGTTAGTGCATCTCTTCGATTACGCATCCATGTTGCATTTCTTGCTTGTAAACAGTTAAAAAGTGATAGGTGATAGTGTACTCATTTCAGGCTTCCTAGTCTTACGGCGGACTTTGGACATCGTGCGGTACTCCACATGTGGGACAAAGAACTATAGGGCAACTCCGGGACTTCGGCCACTTGAACACATCATCTAGGCAGGTATGGTTAATATTTAGGTTCCATGTGTTTTGCCTCCAAGTCATTTATAGTTGTGATTGTGTGCACGAAAGTGCCTGCTCCCTACCTCCCGTGGGACATGAAAGAAAGAGTGATTCCGCGAATCAAGGATACGAAAAGACAAATTTACCCAACTGGGGTGGCTCCCATTCCATTCAAACGGCATGCGACCAGCTCATTACCCATAATTTAGAATATCGCGGCCGCTTGTTAAGATTTCGCATTTAATTGAATTAGTTTAGGGTTACACTTACGCTATTGATACTTGTGTGTTTTTCGTTATCAATGCCATATCTAATTTTTAGCTTCTTCTTATTTCAGTTGACCGGTGTATCGATGTGGGTAACGTCAGTAACGTGTCGGCTTTATTGCTACGCAGGGAAGGTAGCTGCATGGAGGGCGTACGAAACACCGTGAAGATGTTTCTGATATCGGAAGGGAAGATATCAAATGGATAGATACCCTAAGATGAACCTTAGTAAGCTTAATGTTACTTTGTGCAATATGTTTCGTGTGTTTATGGCATATTGTATTAAATGTAGCTCGTTACTTTATTAAAAAAATTAGCTGTGTAACGCTGCCCATTTCCGTTTACGTTTTAACTGAACGTCAGCATATAGAAGAATTATTTTTTGTACTATATATACCTCTACTCTTATTGTAGTTGTATCTACTTTTTGTTTTGGATTTTTACACCCCCGCAACTCCATTATCATAGCATTATATCGTAATATTTACCAGTAGAATTTTAACTCTCACTAACATTATTTTGTACTTACAATTGGGTTGCCTACCCACTTTTTGTTGCGTATTCTTAGTTATTAACTTACCAAAATTCCCCCAGATGTATCACTAATATCATCATTATTATTATCATTATTACTAATATCATTCAATTGATGCTTGTCAACCTTTCATCATATTGATGCACACATTTTATGTGTTAATTATCGTTTTGTGCTGTGAGTGAAGTAAAGAGTAAAGTTATTCTGTATATTTGTTGTTTGTTGATTACTGTGTGGATTTACCGTTTTAGTGTATTATTTAATATGGAATGGAAAGGGGGCGGGGCATTTCACGCCCGTTTTCCCACGGTCCGCGCGCTCCCGGCGCACCTACGGCCCACTTTTTGAAGCGGGGCCGCGCGCTCCGGGCCCCGTTTCGGTGGCGCAGCCCTGCCTGGGCCCCGCACATTTCAGCGCGCCGCCCCGCGACTTTTAGCGCGCCGCCCCGCACCCAAAGTTTCACGTTGTATTTGATGAAAACGACAATTTTGTACCCTGGAAACTATTAAAAAATTGAACTGTAGCAAAAAACGTGTTTCAACTGCCATTTACAAACATAATAATAATAATAATAATAATAATAATGGTACTTTTAGAATATTTATAGCAAAATGCATTAAAGACAACAGCATTTCTCTCTGAAACATGGTAAAATACGTATATTTTCCCTCTAAGTCACAGTGATAATAGTTTTATCATGTAGTTTTCCTCTATTTTACCTTTAACCATCCATTTATGAATTATGAAATTTTCCGTAAATTGTTTATTATCTGCACAATTTCTTGACGAACCCATACACATAACATGTAGAATAGATGCCAACATGTCCTAACACACTTCCTTACTTTTCTTTCCAAATAGCATTTGTAGTACTTCCCTTGTATGCTCCAATTTTAAAAAACATTCCAATCTACCCCCCACCTGTACAGATAAAGGTCAGGTCAAAGGAGATACAAAGAGAGGGCACAGATACAGAGGGTAGGTTATGGACGAGTGCCAAGTGTACCATATATAGCACACAACATGCTTTACTTATCGGTCCAGAGTGAGGGAATGAAAATAAATGTATCTACATATAAATAGAAAGAAATTAGTCCCAGGAGCCCCATTAATTCGCAGTAGCACCAACAATTTGAAGAAAATCAACAATTTTGTACCCAGCAAAGCTCATTTAGCTTTAAAAAAATTGAACTGAAACAAAAATCGTGTTTCAACTGCCATTTTTATCACAAAAATATACCCCCAATCCATTATTTTCCAAGCTCGAGACTGAGCTCCTCAGCCCCTTTTATACCCGAAAACAGTGTGGCACGCTAATTCCGGAATTAGAATGTCTGCTCGGCCAGTGCAGACAGTGGATGAGACCACCGAACGATATTGTGTTTTGACCATAAATCTGAGCACGTTATGGAGAAATTGAATGTTATACTGAATTATAAACATGAATTAAGAAAATACATGAACTATTTCATTGAGAATATGTGACGAATAGTAGTGAATGTTCCCTTAAAAAAACCTTCAATTTACTTAAATTCACATGAATAGTCCTGGAAACAAATCGATTTCTCAAGTAAATACCATTCATTTAACTGGGAAAAATACGGAAAGCACCATTTTCATATTTATAAACCATCAACTTTCCCACAATAATCGGTGCAATAACTTCACATCCCAATTTCCCTCAAATACCGTTGTTTTTACCTACAATTAGTGTAATGTCTTTCCCATTAGCAATATTTCACTTCCCCAAATCTTATTTCCCGAGGTAATTCAGAAATACAGCCGAATAATCACCACCCCATACCATAACTGTGCAGATAAGGGTCCGCGGAGAGACGGAGAGGTTAGGGAAGCAGACGCACACCCTGGACAAGAGCCAAACGGTACCCTGGACCAATGCCAAGATGGGGAAAAACTGGGTTTAGCAGGAATCTAACGCAACAAGAACTAAGGAAACGTCGATTATGGAAAGGTGCTGCCGATAATACAGAAATCGGGGCTAAATAAGATAGTTGGGAGCAGATTTGGATGTGACATCTTACCCATTGATAAACATTAGTTCACTGTTACGATATAGCTTTATCTTCTAGTTTATGGCCAAATCGAAAATAATACTATGATTCACACATAGTTACCGCGACGTCTATCAGTAGTAGAGAAACAGTACAAGCATTTTTTCGAATATATCCAAAAACCTTATCTCTTTGATACTAGCTATCAAGTAATACACTTAAAACGCTCAAGTTTATGTGGCCCTAAAGAGGGCCGTTGGGTTAGAAGTTGGGGTTTCTCCGGTGTCGGATGGGCAAATTAGCCTCCGAATCCGTAGAGGGTACGTCCTTGGCGCTTGAGGGCGTAGACGACGTCCATGGCAGTGACGGTCTTCCTCTTGGCGTGCTCGCAGTAGGTGACGGCGTCACGGATCACGTTCTCCAGGAACACCTTGAGCACACCGCGGGTCTCCTCGTAGATGAGTCCCGAGATACGCTTCACTCCACCACGACGCGCCAGACGGCGGATCGCAGGCTTGGTGATGCCCTGGATGTTGTCGCGGAGCACCTTGCGATGGCGCTTCGCTCCTCCCTTGCCGAGTCCTTTTCCTCCCTTTCCGCGGCCAGACATGACGATTGTACTCAACGAATGAGATGCTGCTAGCAGTGCTGGTGTGCCTTAAGTACCGTCCGCGCGGACTTTCGCCGCCGCGAGGACTGCCCCGCCCTACATATAGACAAGGGACTTTGACCTCTGGCAGGCGTCCAACACGAGCTCAGAGAGGGAAAGATGGAGAGAGATTAGAGTCACAGCACAAACCTTATTGAATTGAAATATGTGAAAACCATATGGGAAAGAAAAACTGCTGATGTTCGGGAACATAAAATACATTAACTCTGTAAAACTATAATCCATCAGTCCTTAGTTGTTCTGACCAAAATTTTCCCCCCAACACAGCGTCTACCTCGCTCGAGACTGAGATCTGCACTCGCTTTTATACCACAAAACATTGTGACACGCTAATTTCCGAATTAGAATACCAAGTGCAGCCACGAGACATGAGACTCGAAGCTTTTACTCTTCGGGGAACAGGAAAATATTGAGATAATTGTGTTTCTGACCATGAAAATAGACGTAATCGTCACCAACAAACAAATAATTGTAACGAGTTTCTTCTTTTTAAGACGTGAATGCATATTTATGCGATCTAACAGGGAAACTTGGTATGTTCAGTATGAGACGATGTATTTTTGAAGTAAGAACTCCATATTTTCTACAATAAAACGCAAACGTTCAAGCTTATGTGGCCCTAAAGAGGGCCGTTGGGTTAAGATGTACTGTGCTTTAACACACTTAAGCACGCTCTCCGCGGATGCGGCGGGCCAGCTGGATGTCCTTGGGCATGATGGTGACTCGCTTGGCGTGGATGGCGCACAGGTTGGTGTCCTCGAAGAGTCCAACCAAGTAGGCTTCGGAAGCCTCCTGAAGGGCCATCACGGCGGAAGACTGGAATCGCAGGTCGGTCTTGAAGTCCTGGGCGATCTCACGCACCAGTCTCTGGAAGGGCAGCTTGCGGATGAGAAGCTCCGTCGACTTTTGGTAACGACGGATCTCACGCAGAGCCACGGTTCCGGGACGGTAACGGTGGGGCTTCTTCACTCCGCCGGTAGCGGGTGCGGACTTGCGAGCGGCCTTGGTGGCCAACTGCTTGCGAGGAGCCTTTCCTCCGGTCGACTTGCGGGCTGTCTGCTTGGTACGGGCCATTGCTGATGTGTGTGCGAGCGAACTCTGTGCCTAGCCCTGTTCTGCACGCTTTTATGTGGCTACGAATGAGGGCGGAGTCTGTGTGTGGCACTTGGCACGCGTCCAGACCACGCCACTGGTTGACCTGACCTGTGCAGATGTCGCTGGTGTAGTGAATTTGGTAAATCAGACTAAATGTGGGGAGAAAGCGATAAAAAAACCGAGGAAAACACAAACTGGAAAGGAAAAACTGTTTGTATGTTGGTAGAAATATCGTTACATTTCTCTATTTCCTTCTGTAAAGATACGTTATGATTAGTTAATTCGTGTCACTAGGCAGCAAAACACGGTTTTTCCACAGTTGCATCATTTCACGAAACAAAAATTAGCATGCGAGCGCCTGTTTTTGTCTGGAAATTAGCGTGCCGCAATGTTTTTCGGTATAAAAGCGATCGCAGAGCTCAGTATCTGTGAAAACATGAAGGAAAGGATAAAGGATTTTGACAATATACCTATTTTTAGAGAGTAATTACCATTTGTTTAACTCTCAACACAGATGAATTCATACTTGCTAGAGATACTATATACTTTTTTATTATATGCATAAAAAAACCTATCTCTTTTATCTCAATCTTCTTCCAAACTGTTAATCCTCTTGTTAATTTTCTTTGTACATAATTATTTTATATCTTGCTTGTATTCATTCCCTTTTGTTTTTTATTTTTTTATCTCCTATCCCATCAAGCTGTGGTCATCGTACTGATGAGACCCAACTACAGCAAAATCCTCGTATACGATCTAGGGTCGAAACGGGGTGTCGTGTTATTATAAAGACACGATCACTTTCTCTACATTTAATATATTGATATATTAAATGACTCCTTTACGCTGTTTTCCATTCTTCAAAATTCCTTTTATTTTCTCTAATTGATACGATATATCCAGTCAATTTCACTCTACAGTCTAATTCTCAAACGTTCAAGTATATGTGGCCCTAAAGAGGGCCGTTGGGTTAGGTTATCCAGGTTCAGTCACAAGGACTTATTTGGAGGAGGTGTACTTGGTCACAGCCTTGGTTCCCTCACTGACGGCGTGCTTGGCCAGCTCTCCGGGCAGGATGAGACGGACGGCGGTCTGGATTTCGCGAGACGAGATCGTCGACCGCTTGTTGTAGTGGGCCAGACGGGAGGCCTCGGCGGCGATGCGCTCGAACACGTCGTTAACGAACGAGTTCATGATCGACATCGCCTTCGAGGAGACTCCGGTGTCCGGGTGGACCTGCTTGAGCACACGGTAGATGTAGACGGAGTAGGACTCCTTGCGGCTCTTTCTCCTCTTCTTGTCTCCGGTGCGTCCGGCTTTCTGCGACTTGGCGGCCTTCTTGGCTCCCTTGGCGGATGGCTTGGGTGGCATGACGTAGGTTGGTTGGGACTTGCGAGCAAGTGTGCTGTCTGCTCACTGTGTGCCTTATTTAAGAGCGCGCGCGCAGAGGCGGGGCTTGGCAACCTCTGTCCCCTCTGTCTGTCCGCTTGGTGCGTGCTGCCAAGTCCCGCCCCGTGGCAGCGACCCCTTAAATAAGCCACGCGCACGCGCTCGGGCATCAGTGAGCTCGCTCGCAGTCAACACTACTTCAACCGTCATCATGTCAGGCCGTGGAAAGGGAGGCAAAGCCAAGTCCGGAGGAAAGGCCAAGAGCCGATCCAGCCGTGCCGGTCTTCAGTTCCCCGTTGGACGTCTTCACCGTCTCCTCCGCAAGGGTAACTATGCCCAGCGTGTCGGAGCCGGAGCCCCGGTCTACCTTGCCGCCGTTCTTGAGTACCTCGCCGCTGAGGTTCTCGAGTTGGCCGGTAACGCCGCCCGTGACAACAAGAAGACCAGAATCAACCCCCGCCATCTGCAGCTGGCCGTCCGTAACGACGAGGAGCTGAACAAGCTCTTGTCCGGAGTCACCATCGCCCAGGGAGGAGTTCTGCCCAACATCCAGGCTGTCCTGCTGCCCAAGAAGACTGCCGGCGACAAGGAATAAATGTTCCTTCGCTTGTTAAAAACCTTAACCCAACGGCCCTCTTTAGGGCCACATATACTTGAACGTTTATTGAGATTTTTCTCATTAGAGACTTATATTAATACTAGTGTATTTCCTTAGAAGAGGGTATTTTCATTGCAAATACTCCTAATTTCAGGGTTTTCCTTGCTTGAAAGTATGTTCCAGCCCTATATATAGACGGTCATTCAACGGTAACACAGGTAACACATGTAGTTCATATATTTGTCTAAATATACACAACTAAACCATTTTCCATTCCAAACAACCCATTTTCATATTACTTTCCAAAAAAAGTGCACCCAAATCACTGGGTTTTCAAAACTCGAGACTGAGCTCCGCGGCCCCTTTTATACCCGAAAACCGTGTGGCACGCTAATTTCCGAATTAGAATGTCTGCTCGGACAGTGCAGACGCGGGGTGTGGAGAATTTTAGGGTGATTTTACACTAGTCGGGATCAAAGGAAAAATAATCTACAAACATAATAATAATAATATACTGATAATTTCGGAATATTCTTATCAAAATGTACTAAAGAAGACTAAATACGCTGTAAACGACGTGTATTTTCATCTGAAATTCACACTGAAAGTAGTTTAACTGCCAATTAGTTTTCCACATTTGCATCCATTCCAATTTATGAAGATTTCCGTAAATTGTTTATTATCCGCACAGCTTCTTCACGGCCCGGTACACACAACATAGAAACCGACATGCCCTATCACAGTTTCCTTACTTTTATTTCTAGCATTTTTGTGTACTTACCCTTGTATTCTCAAAATTTAAACGATAAACCTTCCCATATTTCCCGCCGAAAGCAAAATGTCACCCTCCCCAATAGCACACCTATACCCACACTGTGCACCAGATAAGGGTCAGGTCAAAGGAGATACAAAGAGAGGGCACAGATACAGAGGGTAGGTTATGGACGAGTGCCAAGAGTACCACATATAGCACAAATTGTTTTAATTATCGGTCCAGAGTGAGGGAATGAAAATAAATGTATCTACATATAAACACTGATCTTTGGTAAGATTGAGTGATATAATATGGACGGTTTAGTTTTTTATAGTAAAAAAATCAGGTATGAATTTCCCGCAACAGGTTGATAACTTAGTTGATATAGTCAAAGTAGTGCTCCATCCGAGACATGCATAAAACGACAGCGGGTTCAAATATACACTTTAAAGAAAGGTTTCTTCTAGCATATACACTATAAGAGCGTTTATTCCGGGAACCTGCGAAAAATTGAAAAATTGAATGCAAAACATTGTGGAAGCACATTCCGCTTTAATTATCGGCACAGCTATAATTATCGGTTCAGAGTGAGGGAATGAAAATAAATGTATCTACATATGAATACTGATCTCTGGTAAGAATGAAATACATCATTCAACAAGGTTTTGATCAGTTTTCACAAGGTTTTGATCAGTTTCAACTGAAATACATCATTCCACAAGGTTTTTGTCAGTTTTCACAAGGTTTTGATCAGTTTCAACTGAAATACATCATTCCACAAGGTTTTGATCAGTTTCAACAGAAATACATCATTCCACAAGGTTTTTATCAGTTTTCACAAGGTTTTGATCAGTTTCAACTGAAATACATCATTCCACAAGGTTTTGATCAGTTTCAACAGAAATACATCATTCCACAAGGTTTTTATCAGTTTTCACAATGTTTTGATCAGTTTCAACTGAAATACGTCATTCCACAAGGTTTTGATCAGTTTCAACAGAAATACATCATTCCACAAGGATTTTTTCAGTTTTCACAAGATTTTGATCAGTTTTCACAAGGTTTTGATCAGTTTTCACAAGGTTTTGATCAGTTTCAACTGAAATACATCATTCCACAAGGTTTTTGTCAGTTTTCACAAGGTTTTGATCAGTTTCAACTGAAATACATCATTCCACAGGGTTTTGATCAGTTTCAACAGAAATACGTCATTCCACAAGGTTTTGATCAGTTTCAACAGAAATACATCATTCCACAAGGGTTTTTTTAGTTTTCACAAGGTTTTGATCAGTTTTCACAAGGTTTTGATCAGTTTCAATTGAACTACGTCATTCCACAAGGTTTTGATCAGTTTCAACAGAAATACATCATTCCACAAGGTTTTGATCAGTTTCAACAGAAATACATCATTCCACAAGGGTTTTTTTTAGTTTTCCAAGGTTTTGATCAGTTTTCACAAGGTTTTGATCAGTTTTCACAAGTTTTAATCAGTTTTCACAGGTTTTGATCAGTTTCAACAGAAATACATCATTCCACAAGGTTTTGATCAGTTTCAACAGAAATACATCATTCCACAAGGGTTTTTTTAGTTTTCACAAGGTTTTGATCAGTTTTCACAAGGTTTTGATCAGTTTCAATTGAACTACGTCATTCCACAAGGTTTTGATCAGTTTCAACAGAAATACATCATTCCACAAGGTTTTTATCAGTTTCAACAGAAATACATCATTCCACAAGGTTTTTTTCAGTTTCAACAGAAATACATCATTCCACAAGGGTTTTTTCAGTTTTCACAAGGTTTTGATCAGTTTCAATTGAAATTCGTCATTCCACAAGGTTTTGATCAGTTTCAACTGAAATACATCATTCCACAAGGTTTTTTTCATTCCACATTCCACAAGGTCCCAGGAGCCCATTCATTCGCAGCAGCACCAACAATTTGATGAAAACAACAATTTTGTACCTGGAAACTATTAAAAAATTGAACTGTAGCAAAAAAAACGTGTTTCAACTGCCATTTACAAACATAATAATAATAATAATAATAATGGTACTTTTAGAATATTTATAGCAAAATGCATTAAAGACAACAGCATTTCTCTCTGAAACATGGTAAAATACGTCTATTTTCCCTCTAAGTCACAGTGATAATAGTTTTATCATGTAGTTTTCCTCTATTTTACCTTTAACCATCCATTTATGAATTATGAAATTTTTTCCGTAAATTGTTTATTATCTGCACAATTTCTTGACGACCCCATACACATAAAATGTAGAATAGATGCCAACATGTCCTAACACACTTTTTGTAGAATAGATGCCAGCATGTCCTAACAAAATTATGGTTCACATATAATATAACAAAGCATGATTACCAATGGACTGAGGACAGATTCGAGAATTATGTGCAGACAAACTCACTTTCAAACTGTCCGATAAGGGCAAACTTCTGTTTGTATTTGGTCGTGTTTGATGATAATGTACTCAAGGTATGCGGTCCTTCTCCAAACTAAATTTATAATTCTAAATGCGTGGGCTCGACCCTTTCGTCCTGGTTCTAGCTAGGAAACATTTCCAGCTTTATAATGTCAAATAAATGGAAGTTGAAGTCAATTTAAAGGTAAAAATGAAAAGAAGAGTTATAAAAAGGAAATAGTTCTATTAATTATCATTTTGAATTTATGTAGAATAGAAAGGTAAACTAATAAAAGTAAGAAAATGGAGTAGTAAATATATCAAGTCATCATTTCGATAGTTCCAAACCCACCAAATGACTTACCTCAACACCAAAATCGTACCATAGATTAACTGTTGCGTCATCATCGAATTTGATTTTAGGAGCTCCAGTTCCTTTTTCTTGCAATATGTAGAAGAGAAAGTGAGTCATGTTTATTCGGAAGGCTTGCATCTCGGAGTGCACAACTGAAGGACAAACATGGGTTTCAGATACGAAGAAATAGAAAAACCGACTGTGGCCAGGACACTGAATGATTTTCACCGATAAATACTATTTGTTACCTGCCTGCCCAATGCTAGCGTAGTGGCATTTGGTGACCAGTGGACCATGGTTTTCAAAATATGCTAATTTTTTTCACAATCAAAAGAATATCGATTTTTAGGGACGCTTTAAATGAGTATTATGTAGCTTCTAGTTATTGTGGAAAAATAGTCAGAGACCTCCCGAAGCTGGGTGGAGGGATGTCTCCACCTCACCAGATCTCATCCCATTTCGATAAAAGGAAACCATTTGAGCACTTCCTTCTCGTGAGCCTCCTCCTTTACATGGTACACTTCTGTACTTCTCTACCGTGCCTCGATCCGTGCCATCCCTCGATTAGAAGTCCAGTTGTTTTACAAGTGAGCATTTTGCTATTGCTCGTTAATTATACCAAAATTTTAAGCTTAAAATACTTCCGTCTTATCCGCATAAATTCGCAATTTCCCGAATAATATGCCTGGTGTGTTGCAGGTAATTTAAGGTGGGATTTTTGAAAAATGCTAAAACGAATTACTTTGACTCAGCACGCTGATGTCATTGCATGGATTGCGCTGGTCCACGTGGAAATCTTCAAATTCCTCATAGGCCTCAGTCATGTCGCGTTCAACCGTTTCGCTGGTTCCGCTAAATGTATTTTAGGAATGAAAATGTCCAAAGCTGATTGGTTAAGCAGAAAGGGCAACTTCTTGGACAGCTGCAGATATGTGGAGACATCGGGAATTTAGAGAACTATCATGTGCATGTACACATACAACATCTAATCAGTACATCACATGTTACTGCGCAGTTCACAAGCAAAAATCGCCGTCGCGGCTACAAAACAGAAAGATCACAACGCCATCATTTCGGAACGACATGTTCTCGAGTGTTGTTAATGTACTAGTACTTACTCTACACAAAAATGAGGCTACTGAAAATCTGTGTAGGTAGCTAGCTTCGCAAATTCCGCCGTTACCGCTGTGCCGCATCATTTGCCACCCAGATGTATACTTACAGTATGCGTAGCTCTAAGACAAAACTTTACTTTACCATGGAAATAAATAGACTAACTTAATGTCTCGTTTTTCCTGGTGGTGTCCAACAACGCTAACATTTAGAAGGCTCGAATTAACACACTGCTCTGATGTAATAATTATGTCCGCCTGAAACCCATATATTTTTAATGCGATTGTGTATTGTCAGTTGTCATTGTGTATTGTCAATGTTTGAATTGGTCCCTTGCCATTTTCTGGTATATTATGCTTGTTCTATGCATTCCCCAGCAATACAATGTTGGCCTTTGTCACGAAAAGTGCTTTATAGATGTCATGCCTTACTTAGGGTGCCTGTTGGTCGACATTGTATTTTTTATTTGTCTCCATTATTATATGTTTTTCAGCATAATATTAGACGAAAGAGGAGAAAAAAGTCACATATAACATAGGCACAAACTCAATTTTGTATCTGACTAACCCAAATACTGTTGGGAGCGAACGAAGGACCGCTGTGCGAGATTGCCTCATAATAATTATGAAGATGTTCATATTCCATATATGTCATACGCTGGTCCATCCAGTACGGAAACATTTTGAAAGCGTCTGGAAAGTTAGCGATCAAGAAGAGGCACTACATTACAAAATATTGTTCGAACGGCACCTTACCTAGGCCTAGGCCCATGCTAGTTAATTGTTGTACCCAACAGTTTATCCTCATTATATGAAAAGAGAAAGAAAGAAATGTTTCCACTATCAAGGTGTCATACAGTCATATCCGCGAAGAGTTATTTCAATGGCCGGAGTACTACGGAAGTATTGCACCACTTCCTGCAATAGGTTAAAGCGGTAGAACAACCGGTTTTTGAATCTGTTAGTGGATAACATCATTACCATGGATCATATGCCAACGAGCACGATTAGAATAACAAATCGGGCTGAATTCGAGTCGCCTACTCCGCAGAGGTCCTGAGCACTCATATACTTGAAAATTAGAATTAACTACTATACCACTACTACTACCAGTTAGAGAACTACTACTGACCTGAGAGTCGTCAAGTTGGTAGACTACTTCGCGTGCGTATCGCAAATCGTTCAGGTGGAATACCCTAAATATATGGGGATTTATCGAGTCTCAAAGTAAGTTGCATATCGTGGCACAATATTTTCGAACAATTTAGTCAGCCATGCGATTGGCACATGTAGGAGACTAATATTAATATGTTAGCGATTTTAGAAGTCACTCCTTTGCTTATTTACTTTTTCAGTACTGAACAAATCTGGGGCTCTCGGGGCCTGAGTAATAGCCAGAGTTTTTCTATATTTTTCCTCTTTGTTTACGTCAAGCTCATTTGCCTTCTTTCACAAAATTCCTGTTCCATACAGAAACAATGCATATTACTTACATATCGTTGACCATTGCAAAGTAATGTTCGTGCTTTCCATAATCGAATTCTGGTTTATAAGTGAGGACTACCGCATAGAAAGATTCGCGCGGAGCTGCCTGTTAAAAGTTCATAAATGAATTATTTCCTTCTACTAGAACTGGACCAGTTCGATTCTTACTGGAATAATAAAAAGCAATTTAGTAAGCAATGTGCATCAACTTACTTCATACTTAATAATTTCCTTAGAAAAGGCCGGTGTCTCCCGTGCATCGGTCAACCTTTGTACTGTGGCTGAAAAGCAAACGTTAGTGAGCTTGTCGTTCTCCGTTTTACTTTTTATTTTGTCGGAAGGGTTGAAAGGTATGCAAATTTGGTGGTATGCGAATTTGGTTATTGTATAAAGTTATGTACGAATATGGTCTCCTGAGTAATGTGAAAGTGCCAATCCGGCTCATTTCTTTATATTAATCAGTGTGTTGTAAATACTGACCCTGTTCCGAATCAACCTTGAAGCAATCCTCATTCCCTGAGCGCCATACTTCGTCCATGTTTCTCGGGAAAATGATTGTCTCCGTCAATTCGGCGAATGTTACTCTCAAATAAATTTTATTAATATTAATATGTGTAATTCATACGTAATCAGAATCAGCCAGCAGCTTTGCCATGCATGGACGCATGGTAAAGGCAACCCTTGCTGGCTTGTAATAATAATAATAATTTATTACATCAGGGAGGTGCGCACAAAAGCCAACACAGAGTAAAATGTTTGAAAAACAAATGAGATCTATTGAAAGGAGATAAGCCTGCATGTCTTAGTAGCTTACTTCCAGCCCCTAAGACATAGCCTTCTGAAAATAACGCAATTTTTTTCAGTTTTTTTTCAAACCCTCAGTGAGCGTTCGGAATTCCGAACAAAACAAACGTCTGAATCCATTTTCAAACGCGCACACACCCAAAATAGAACAGCGGTTTCCATACTTTTCGTACTTTTCGGAAACTCAAATAGCAAGGTCACGTTGTATTCAAATGCTATATAGCCCGTATTCTCGGGACGACGGAAATGTTCCGTTGGGGAACTCATTTGTATGCAAATTTTTCCTCAAGGCCTCAAGGTAGTCTAGATAGTCGAGAAATTTGCATACAAATGAATTCCCCAACGGAACATTTCCGTCGTCCCGAGAATACGGGCTATTATCGGGGGAGGCTTACCAAATTCAATGGCGCTGGCAAAATGGAGCCCGACAATTCCGTAGAATATTCCGCAAAGTAGGGACGTCATCTGAAAGAAATATTTGAAAACAGAAAAATTATTTTACAAACTTAGAGCTTCGAGCATTTACGACTAGCCGAAGTAAACATCAAAGACATATGTAAAATTGTCTTTACTGTCAACTTTGTAGAGCATAATACTTACTACTTACTAAATACAGAAAAGTACAAATTATTGACCTATTTACTAAATTACTGTACAAAATATTTCGCCGATTCAAGAAAACGAAACACAAGAACGAAGCCTCTGAAAAGCGGCTGTTTGCCCTATGCTAATTTGAAGTCTGGTTTTCAAAGCACTGATGTTTGTGGTAATGAGCATGTAAATTTTGGAAAAACTAGTTGGAAAAAACTAGCAAAACGCTAGACCTAACAATAAGCTAATTAATCAGCAAAAAAAAGACTGAGAAAAACAATTACCCAATCCTTTCATTCATCGATGGAGAATAGAAAATCATACCAGAAACACCCCTTTCATGTTCAATTAATGTTCAATACTCCCAACTATCACTAAATTAACACCCCCAAAAGTTAAAAATTCATCCTATAAAAAAGTCGACATTTCGGGTAGGTAAGACCACTTGGTTTCACCTCAACTTATAAGCCCCTTTGTTCTTTATTTTTATATTTTTTATGATTAAAGGTTTTATGCAAAGAATCAACTTGTAAATTTTACTAGAATATTCAACAAAAAAAGCAGAATTTATCAAAACAATAACAAATAATCCCATTTTTTGACTTGGAACATGAAGGCGGATATTCCTCACCCTTCATACATAGACTAACAAACTGTGATCCTGGGTTCTTTTGCATCTAGCATACGTTTCAAAACCATGTGCCACGCCGCTTTCTTTTAATATTTTTTCTGACGCCATTGCTCGGGTTGTACATTTTGCCGAATCATCTCTGTACATACTTTAAAAAAAACATTATTTCATTGGAAAGCCCAGAACTCTCTACTCGTATTCGTAACTAGTACTCGTTCTCGTAAAAAAAGCTAGAAACTATATAAAAAGCTAGAAAATTAACACACATTCTGATTTCTAACCTAACAGGATATAAGCTAGTCAATGATGCGCACGTAAGTAAATGTTTCACACAATGCAGTGTATCCTCTGATAACTCTGATTTAGTGAAAATGTTCTACTTTGCGCTAAAATACTTTATAATTTTGTCAATTGTTTAATGAACCGTGAATTTCACTGTGATTTTCATGGTGAAGCATAAGAACAATAATATTTGTCAATAAAGGGTTTCAACATTTATAAGTTACATATTACATGGCGACCTTCCAATACTACAGCTACGATACTTCGAACCCGCCACAAAATGGGCATACTTGGGCATGCAACGCCTGACAATGAAGTCGTTTGTAAAAAGATTTATTTTGAAGTTTCGAAAGTTTTTTTTGTAAATAAATCTTTTACGCTACTAGTGCGTGAACCTTTATTCAAGGGATTTCAAGTTCAAATTCAAAGTTTACTTATGACATGTTCCGCAGAGGTCCTGAGCACTAGACGACGAGTTCCAGATGACAAATTGCTCGACGTCTTCGTCTTTCGTTTCAAATTGCTCCGATTTGGATTTAGCAATAAGAAATTTCGGAACTTGCCGGTTAATAAGGCATATGATTACATCAACAAGAGTCGTCGTGGTCCGTTTCTTTTCCTATTCCGATTTGAAACAAATTTCAAAGACGCACTCCCTAGAGTTGGATCTCGGATCTCGGTATCGGCTCATTTTCACTGAGTTGAGCTGCCGGTCAATAAGATCTATGGTTAATTTGACGCGAATCGTTACGATCCCCGGCTGCTTTTACCCTGGATTGGGTTCCACACGAGTAGCATTGCTGGTAGCACTGCACTGTGCATGACATATATTTGATGAAACGTACTAATTTCGTTAGAGACAATCCGGCTGGGAGCTTCTTGAAAACGTGCGTTTAGCCCATGTATTATGCTAAATTTGCAAATGCAACGATTATGTAAATTTGTGATAAATAAACCGTTATTCTAATTGGGCTAAATATTTCTCTACGCGTACGGCCAGTAATCAGCTGCAGGTTAGTATATGTTTCTTTCTTTTGCTGTGTTTTCAATTAATTTATATCAATCAATCGATTCTGATCAATATCTATGTATCAGTTACGATTATTCCTTTTTTTTGCGCCAATCCCATGCTCGGATCAGATATTGGGTTTATTTATGTGGCGTACTTTTCCATAATTGTAGTTTAGTTTATAGTATGGCAATGGTTAGTGACTATAGTCTGCGTCTCTTCAAGGAGTGAGCAAGCTACAGTATTTGTAGCAAAAACGACGCAGTTCCCAGCGAAAATTTATGCGTTTTCGCAGGTTCGTGATGCTAGCTGGATAGATATTTCGCTAGTCTTCGCTGGGCATTTCACTGTGCTTTTACGGAATGTGACAGGCCATTTGAAATTTTGAAACGTGTAAAAACAACCGTAAAATTTCGTGTATAATGAACATTTGCAAATTAACATAAAATGCTGGTTAAAAGGGGTATATGTCTTCGGATTTTCCATACCTGCCGTGGTTATGCTTGCTCTGTTTACGGCTTTAATTTCGTCAAATTGAAAGTAAGCGTGCTATTTTTGAGGATATGATGGACAGGCTCTGGTAAATAGACAAAATTGACACATGGCGAACTTACAAGTAATGAGTTTTTTTTTACTTCCTGGGGTGAGCCCTCCACCCTTTAGGGCGCGTTCGGGATTGATTTTCCGAAAGGAACCATACAAATTCATCGTTCGGGATGGACTTTTTGGAAACGTTCCAATGCTTGGAGAAAACAAAAAATACAGTATGAATTAGCTTGCGAAAAACGTTTCCCGCGCATATTTTTCAAATTTTCCATGCTAATTCATACTGCATTTTTTGTTTTCTCTAAGCATTAGAACGTTTCCAAAATGTCCATCCCGAACGATGAATTTGCATGGCTTCCTTTCGGAAAATCAATCCCGAACGCGCCCTTAAGCCTTAAGCTTTTATATTATTGTCATTTAATCAATATTTTTAGGAGTCGAAGCGGGTACGGCCGCACGGCGCAATCAACTTACGCAGCATCTGCGTGAGGACACCCGGAAACCGTCGAACTTCGCGTCGAATTCAGGTGCGTGAGGGAGAGAAAGAAGGAAAGGGAGAGATAGTATATGTGCAATGCGTGAGTTCCGTAGTGCGTGAGTTCCGTAGTGCGTGAGCGTGAGTTCCGTAGTGCGTGAGCACCGTAGTGCGCGTAGTACCGTAGTGCGAGTACCGAGTGAGTACCGTGTAGTGCGCGAGTACCGTAGTGCGCGAGTACCGCGAGTGCAGTGCGTGAGTACTGCGTGAGTACCGCACTGCGCGAGTACCGCACTGCGTGAGTACCGCACTGCGCGAGTATCGCACTGCGCGAGTACCGCACTGCGCTATTACCGCCGTGAGTGAAGGTTGGTAACGTGAACAAGTAGTTAAGTTGAGGAAACGTATCTAAACTAGACTAAAGGTACACAGGTTTGCTGCTTGTGTGGGGCCAATTTCTCTATTTCTTAATCACCTACTGTTTCCTTACATGCGGAAAATTTTTCCAGCTACCGTAGCCAAGGTGTGTGTGTGTCAGCTTCCGATTGGTCCTAACTGCTCGCGTATCCTATTGTGTCTCATTGTATCTTGTTTTATGCTCCTTCTTCCATCGAATGAGCACGTCAATCATGTGAGGGACTACATCGTCGTCATCGTCATCATCATCGTCATCGGCACGTCGTCATCGTCATCATCATCGTCATCGGCACGTCGTCATCGTCATCATCATCGTCATCGGCACGTCGTCATTCCACGGTACGTTTGACTCACTCGTAGCAAACTCTGATTATTGGCTCAAATTGACGATATATATAAGGCATTCTTTGTTTATTCTTTTGTTTTACTTTAGATTTCGCCATGTGATCAGAAGTTGAAGTTTGCAATGCAAAACCTCAAAATTATGTGTTTTGTTATTATTTGTGAATTTTTCAAGTTTATCTTGTGCGCAGTATGCGCCCTTCCCTGACAATGAAATAAAAGTTGTGACGTAGGGGAAGGGGCCGCGCTGTGTCGGTTTTGGAATATGAACTATTTTGTGTTGTGATGAATTCGGAAGCATTGGTTTACTTTGTGCGATTATGCAAATACTTTGGTTGGGAAAATTATGTTCACCGGGGTACTGTATGTTGTGATGTTTGTTTGCATTATTTTTCATAGAAGGGGGCATTGGTAAAATGAACACTGGCAATTATGAAGTAATTATGAAGTAATTATGAAGTAATTATGAAGTAAAAGAAATCGTCGATATTGCCTAATATAGGCATAGGCGGTATGGGTATGATTTGGTTTCTGAACATGTGGAATCATGGAAAAAGATTGTTCTCCTTTTCCCGATTTTTTTTTGTAGTTTCG
Source organism: Pelodera strongyloides (assembly GCA_036852015.1). Lineage (NCBI taxonomy): Eukaryota > Metazoa > Nematoda > Chromadorea > Rhabditida > Rhabditidae > Pelodera > Pelodera strongyloides. Next base: position 6,531 of record JAANDG010000867.1, on the reverse strand, counting down.
AAACTGGAAGGAAGATCATCACCAATTCAGGAAGATCATCGCGCATTATTTTGCTTGTAGTCGTCAGTTTAGCAGAATGATAAAATTAAAGAACTACAGTGTGTTCGAAAGTTTATAGGCACATCCAACTTTTACAATAACCTTGTTAGGACAACTTTTTGCAAGAAACCATTAATCGAGCATGGCGAAAAACCCTAGCAAATCCAAAAGTAAGTTATGGGCAGGCGTATGCAATGAATATTTTGCTTAAAACGATTAAAACCCCACGCAGGTAGTAAGTCGTTAGTGTTTGCTGTACGTCATTTTCATCTTTGTAATGTTAAGAATTATGTTTGGTCAATGCTTCGACCCTATGTCCGGTTAAAAAGGCCTGGGTTCATGGTTCGATGTTCAATGTTTTGAGAATGAATGCACTTGTTCACTTTCCCTTTGAAACGTACCCGACTTACAAAGTAGATAGCTACGTTTCTATTTCATTGGCAAGTTTCATTAGATTGGGTTGCAGAGCCACAACTTTTTTTACAGTTAGCGCTATTACACTTTTGGGCCATTTCTGGCACTGTTATGCAAATCTTCTTTGCCAATCCTAACTCTGCACGCTCTGGTTTTCACATTTTATGTAATTTCGTTGTAAACTTCCCCTCGTTGTCATAAAGTTAGCCGTCTGCTTATTGTTAGTCCTAAAGATTGCTAAAGATAAAGACACATATGTCGAACAACGTCTGTCTTTGTCTTATATGTCTTTCCTTCAGGAACATCGTACACAGTCTCCACACGTGTCTGTCTATCCACCTTCGCATATATCAGATGCACTCCATGAGCAGTTCCCTTCGTGTGATTTCGTACAATACGGATCGGACCGGGACTGCATTTTAAAGATTATTTCATATATACGATTTATTTCAAGCAGAAACCGACATTCGACTAGGTTATACTCATAAGGCTGATACGTGAACTACTAAAGGATTCATCAAGAACAAATTTGCGATCTAAGTGATAGGTGCCCACCAATTGCATACCGTATACCTAGAGTGTTTGAGATTAGAGGAACTGATTCTCAGGTTGTTTGAACTTGAACATCGACCAAGAAAAGGGGCTGAAAAGATAACTTACTGGAAAAGTCTTTCTATCATAAATGCCTCTGGTTTCCCCGAGTCTGCAGGAAGTGTGATATGCGTTTCCTGCAATGAACGCACATATGCCGCTGGAATCGTTGTTGTGAACAGTTCTTCCACAGTCCCATTGGATGATCGTACAATTTATAGCCTCCTGAAAATAACGCCATTTTTACAATTTGAAACCGTCAGTGAGCGTTAGGGATGCGGAATTCCGACCAACGAACTTTCATTTTCAAACTCTCGGCACCCTGCCTGCATTGCTCAGAATGGAAATTCGCGCCGCGTGTTGCCAAATTTCAGTGAAACTTTTTTTAACAAATATTGTCGCAAAAATTCTGCGCTACGGTAGAAATTCCTAATTCGTACCTCATACCGACTAACAAGAAATATTTAGTTTGGAATTTTGTATCCCGAACGAGCCCTAATGGAGTATTACCATTACCAATACCAATACCGTAACCAATATACGAGTTTTTTTGACACAACCAAAATAGGTCAGCGGCTTCCGTACTTTTCGTGCTTTTCGGAAACTTCAGATGGGAGCTGAAAGCCCAAACAATAAGGCGACATATTCAAATGCTATAATATCGGAGGAGGACTTACCAAATTCAATGGCGGTCGCAAAATGGAGCCCGACAATTTCGTAGAATATTTCCCACAGTAAGGACGTCATCTGAAAGAAATTTTTAGAAACATCCAGCAAGTTTCCTTCATGGTACTATACTACAAACTTAGTAATGTAGCGCTTCGAGCATTTACGAAAAACTGAAGTAAACATCAAAGACATATGTAAAATTGTCTTTACTGTCAACTTTGTAGAGCGTAGCCCTATTTACTAAATTACTGTACAAAATATTTCGCCGATACAGGAAAACGAAACACAAGAAAGAGGCCTCTGAAAAGCCTCTGTTTGCCCTATGCTAATTTGCAAGTCTGGTTTTTTGGGCATGCAATTTTCATATTACCAGAAATCATCAAGCATGAAGAAAACGTTTCACGTGGTCCCTAATCTTTATGCTATTTGCTGTGTATGCTATTTGAAAATTTTTATGTTACTTCCTTCCATGCAAATAAGTCAAAAAAAAAATCCGCGCTCTAACAGTACGGTAGTGTGAATTCTTGGATTTCTTCGGGGTGTTTTCCTACCCATTTTGGTTTCCTTTGGTTGGGAAGACGGGGCGTTTTTTGTGCTATGCCAAAAATCACAAATCTTGCGCTGAAATCAGATATTAGATCGAATTTAGGACAAAACGGTCGCCTGTGACGTCGTTCACTACTTCTTAATAAAGACTAATAAAGAGTTCCTTACAATAACTGAGTTTGTTATTTAATATTATTTAACAGCACTTGGTTACCGATTCCTCTTTGGCCATATGTATATGCGCGCGCAACGGTAAGCTTGAGCTATTTTTCGGGAAATTAGCAAATTTGATACAAATACATCAGTGATTATGCGAAATGTGTATTATTACATATACATGTGATGCGCAAAAATGTCACATCTACTTTTCTTGGGTCTGAGCCTCTAAATTCCCTGAAAAGCCTGAGTTTTAAAAAATTCAACTTCGCGTTGCATTTCAACACGATTTTCAACTGATGTTACAAAAATGAGCACACACAACAAGTTTTTTGATCACTAAATACACGTACATTTCCGCTTCCTACTCCGATATTACCCTGCAAAGAATATACTTCACGCAGCAAATTAATGATTAAGCAAAATTTTTGAAAAAACTAGCAATGCGCGAGAGTTAAGCAAATTAGTCGGCAAAACACCCACCAAAACTAACTATACGTCCATTTTCAACGCAATATTAGTTGGAAACACTAGCAAATGCGCCAAATTAACAAATTAGTTGGAAACACTAGCACTAGCTAACTAGGCAAATTAACTTTCCTAATCGGAAAAAGTTACATATGCGGTAGCTAAAGTTCAGTAATCGGCAAAAGCAATTAATCAAATTAATCGGAAACACTAGCCAAAAAGGTAAGTTAAAGGGAATATGTATGCCCTTTTTGAAGTTAAGCTGTATTAATAGAATGTGTATTCCTCATTAAGGAAACTACAACAAAAATTGTTAAAAGTTTCCCATTTAAAAGAAAATGATTTTCAAAGTTCACCTTTTCCATAGTAAACGCGTTTACTGCCACCCTGGCTTACACGGCAGGTCTGATGGAGCAAAAATTTAGCATGTGTGCATACATCGGCATATAGCTTGCAACAGCGACATATTTGCATACAAATAAGAATATTCGAATTTACATATTCAGTCGCCTACTTAAATTCATGTCTGGTGTGGAAACTCTAGTTTCGCAGTTGTTTTGCTCATTTTGAGTGCCTACATATTCCCTTTAAGTTCAGTAATCGGAAAAAGTTACATCCGCTGCAACGTATTTAAACAATTTAAACTAATTGGAAAAACTAGCAAAACGCTAGACCTAAGCTAATTAATCAGCAAAAAAAGGCTGAGAAAAACAATTACCCAATCCTTTCATCGATGGAGAATAGAAAATCATACCAGAAACACCCCTTTCATGTTCAATTAATGTTCAATACTCCCAACTATCACTAAATTAACACCCCCAAAAGTTAAAAATTCATCCTATAAAAAAGTCGAAATTTCGGGTAGGTAAGACCACTTGGTTTCACCTCAACTTATAAGCCCATTTGTTCTTTTTTTTTTTATTTTTCGTGATTAAAGGTTTTATGCAAAGAATCAACTTGTAAATTTTACTAGAATATTCAGCAAAAAAAGTAGAATTTATCAAAACAATAACAAATAATCCCATTTTTTGACTTGGAACATGAAGGCGGATATTCCTCACCCTTCATACATAGACTAACACTTGGTTAGTCGGGTGCTAACAGTTCGTTAGTTTCTAAATCTCTCCATAGGTAGTACTATTTCGTCGAAATCTGACCAGGCTAACTACTTGTTAGTTGGTCAATTCGGGTGCTAACAAATTGTTAGTTTATAGGTCTCCTCAAAAACAGTACTATTTCACACCCTTTTGGCCCCGGACCGTCCAGACTAACCACTCGTTAGTTGGTCAATCCGGGTGCTAACGGATGGTTACTCAACATCGGTTCGGGTGCTAGCAAAATGTTAGCCTAACAGTTTCAACAGAAATACATCATTCCACAAGGTTTTTTTCAGTTTTCACAAGGTTTTTATCAGTTTCAACTGAAATACATCATTCCACAAGGATTTTTTCAGTTTTCGCAAGGTTTTGATCAGTTTCAACTGAAATACATCATTCCACAAGGTTTTGATCATTTCAGCAAGGTTTTGATTCCAATCACAAGAAGGTTTGTTTTCACAAGGTTTGATCAGTTTCAATTGAAATACGTCATTCCACAAGGTTTTTATCAGTTTCAACTGAAATACGTCATTCCACAAGGTTTTGATCAGTTTCAACAGAAATACATCATTCCACAAGTTTTTTCAGTTTTCACAAGGTTTTTATCAGTTTCAACTGAAATACTCATTCCACGGTTTTGATCAGTTTGTTTTTATCATTCCACAAGGTTTTGATAGTCATTCAATGAAATAAATCATTCCACAAGGTTTTTGTCAGTTTTCACAAGAAGGTTTTGATCAGTTTTCACACAAGGTTTTATCAGTTTCAACTGAAATAGTCATTCCACAAGGGTTTTTATCAGTTTCAACAGAAATACATCATTCACAAGGTTTTTTTCAGTTTCAACAAAAACATCATTCCACAAGGGTTTTTTCAGTTTTCACAAGGTTTTGTCAGTTTCAATGAATTCGTTTTCACAAGGTTTTGATCAGTTTCAACTGAAATACATCATCCAACAAGGTTTTTTTCATTCCACATTCCACAAGGTCCCAGGAGCCCATTCATTCGCAGCAGCACCAACAATTTGATGAAAACAACAATTTTGTACCTGGAAACTATTAAAAAATTGAACTGTAGCAAAAAAAACGTGTTTCAACTGCCATTTACAAACATAATAATAATAATAATAATAATGGTACTTTTAGAATATTTATAGCAAAATGCATTAAAGACAACAGCATTTCTCTCTGAAACATGGTAAAATACGTCTATTTTCCCTCTAAGTCACAGTGATAATAGTTTTATCATGTAGTTTTCCTCTATTTTACCTTTAACCATCCATTTATGAATTATGAAATTTTCCGTAAATTGTTTATTATCTGCACAATTTCTTGACGACCCCATACACATAAAATGTAGAATAGATGCCAACATGTCCTAACACACTTTTTGTAGAATAGATGCCAGCATGTCCTAACAAAATTATGGTTCACATATAATATAACAAAGCATGATTACCAATGGACTGAGGACAGATTCGAGAATTATGTGCAGACAAACTCACTTTCAAACTGTCCGATAAGGGCAAACTTCTGTTTGTATTTGGTCGTGTTTGATGATAATGTACTCAAGGTATGCGGTCCTTCTCCAAACTAAATTTATAATTCTAAATGCGTGGGCTCGACCCTTTCGTCCTGGTTCTAGCTAGGAAACATTTCCAGCTTTATAATGTCAAATAAATGGAAGTTGAAGTCAATTTAAAGGTAAAAATGAAAAGAAGAGTTATAAAAAGGAAATAGTTCTATTAATTATCATTTTGAATTTATGTAGAATAGAAAGGTAAACTAATAAAAGTAAGAAAATGGAGTAGTAAATATATCAAGTCATCATTTCGATAGTTCCAAACCCACCAAATGACTTACCTCAACACCAAAATCGTACCATAGATTAACTGTTGCGTCATCATCGAATTTGATTTTAGGAGCTCCAGTTCCTTTTTCTTGCAATATGTAGAAGAGAAAGTGAGTCATGTTTATTCGGAAGGCTTGCATCTCGGAGTGCACAACTGAAGGACAAACATGGGTTTCAGATACGAAGAAATAGAAAAAAACCGACTGTGGACAGGAATGAATGATTTTCACCGATAAATACTATTTGTTACCTGCCTGCCCAATGCTAGCGTAGTGGCATTTGGTGACCAGTGGACCATGGTTTTAAAATATGCTAATTTTTTTCACAATCAAAAGAATATCGATTTTTAGGGACGCTTTAAATGAGTATTATGTAGCTTCTAGTTATTGTGGAAAAATAGTCAGAGACCTCCCGAAGCTGGGTGGAGGGATGTCTCCACCTCACAGATCTCATCCCATTTCGATAAAAGGAAACCATTGAGCACTTCTTCTCGTGAGCCTCCTCCTTTAATGGTACACTTCTGTACTTCTCTACCGTGCCTCGATCCGTGCCATCCCTCGATTAGAAGTCCAGTTGTTTTACAAGTGAGCATTTTGCTATTGCTCGTTAATTATACCAAAATTTTAAGCTTAAAATACTTCCGTCTTATCCGCATAAATTCGCAATTTCCCGAATAATATGCCTGGTGTGTTGCAGGTAA
>JAANDG010000866.1:0-44301 GCA_036852015.1 Pelodera strongyloides | reverse complement strand
AAAAGTCGAGAAACCCCCCGTGGGCTTGGGCAATGCTATTAAAAAAAAAAAAAAAAAAAAGGAAAGAAAAGAAAATAATCGGTTTTTGCTCTGATTCAATAAAAAAAATTCTGCCGTGTGAAAAGGCCTTTTTGTTTTGAAAGCTGTATTGTAAACTACAAACAAATTCTGAGAACCATCATACCTTTTGGGCGGTACTTATGTTGGTTCCTTCAAGCAACATTTCTAGAGGGCGTGCCGCAGAAGTTAGACTTCTTGAGCAAGGCACACATGACAGGGTGCGCTTATATCCTTTGAAGCCGAAAGGCCCATAATCCCCAGAACCTATGGGACTTATTACCCTGTCAATACCTTTGGTAATTCTCTGAATGAAGACGTATGGCCAATTGCCTATGACCCCGTTTTCTGGCATGACCCCTTTTTGATATGAACAAAAGTTCTTTCCGCTGTGACTTTCAAATATAAATATTCGCTGAACTAGTGATACAGCCTACTCAGAAATCTTCGCTTCGTAAGTAAATTAGCCGCATTCATTCTTTTCCAAAACCCGATTGTACAGTTTCTCCTTGTGGGTAACTGAAGTGAAAATAAGATATACCTAAACAAACTTTATGATAACCGGGCGTTATCGGTGGCATTTGAAGCATTTTGCTTGGTGTCAAATTCCCGTGGTTGGCTATGTATTATTGAGGCAGCGACTTGACAACAGCTTTTTTCATTCCCTGCACATCCCTGATCTGTTGTGTCACAGTCAGTCGCTGTTCAATATCGTACATCGAGCTAGATTGCCACATTATACGGTAGCTTTTGACGCTCGTTGAAGGCGCCGAAGCTCAGTTGTTTGGAATAAAAGTCTTTTGAGACTGAAACCTTTGCGCTCACTCCCTCGCTATATCGCCTGCCAAAATGCTTGTTAAAATCGCGTTCATGCAGAGAAAATATATGTGTGTTTCATTGTTGAATGAATACGCTGCACACTGAATGTTTGTGCTTTCTTTGGGATTGCCTTCCCTTTAGGTCTCCGTTAAATGCTCGCTAACTCGCCGCTAAATCGCTTGTTAAACCACTCCTGCTTCGTATGTTATTATGCGCTTTTTGGTAAATTGTTCTCAACCAAGACAGTATTTCTGTCGCTCAATTTCGTGAGATTCACCATTGCACACTGAATGTTTGTGCTCATTTGCATTTGGGAGCACTTTTCCCGCTAAGGCGCCGGTTAAATGAGGGCTATCTCGCTTCTAAATCGCTCGATAAACCATGCTTGTCTTACGTTATTATGCGCTTTATGGTTTCTGTCGCTCAGCTCTATTTCGTGTACGGTACCCTATTTCGCTTCGAAACTGAAAATACAAATTACGAACGTATTTGGGAAATACGCTCCCGACCCAGGGACAAGCTTTTGATTGAAAAATCCTTGCTTGGCGAGGTTTCTGACGCGCTTCCCGCTCTATCGTTCTCTGAATCACCCGCCAATTCGCTGACTAAATCGTTTACCTTGAATAGCTCGTTATTGAGAGTTATACATTTTTCGCTCGCTGGCCAAGCTATACAACGCTTTTCCCGCTTGATATTTCGCCTGATAAATCCACTCTGCGAATTCCGTGAAAATATACCCTTTGGTTGCAATCACACGTGTTTTTGACGCTCAAAACAGATCCGCTTTGCAGTTTCGCTGTTCGCTTACCCAAAAAATTCGCCGCGAAGTTTAGACCCAGAATTATTAATAGCACTTGAAGAATTTGGCGCACTTTTCCGCAACTCATCTCGCTCGATTATCAAAATTCTCATTGGCTATCTCATGCAATGTTCGATTACCCCTGATTTTGCCGCTTCGCTTACCGGCTTGCCAGTTAGAGTTGTGTTGGGCAGTCAGTATCTCAGTTATAGGGCCAGTTAGACGGGATTTTGCCCCGTGGCCGACACGTCGTACTCTTTTTCCTTACTCCTATGGTTCCCCACTCTCATATTGTCTTGTGTTCTCTGTCTTGTGTCTGCCTTCTGTTTTGTGATAACGTTTCCAATGAGGTTTGCCGAGGTACGTTTAGCGCAGGCTTCCAATTATACGTGAAAAACCAATTCGCTTACTATTACTATCCATTCTCAACGTTTTGTTGTGTTGTGAGCCAGTTATGCGGGATTTTGCCCCGTGGCCGACACATTTGTGCTGACGTTACCAATGAGGCTTCCCGAGGTACGTTTAGCGCTGGTTGAAAAAAAATGATATGTAAAAAACCAATTCGCTTACTTAATTCATTGACAACGTTTTGTTAGCGGTTAGTCTGCCAGATGTGAGCCAACTATTCGGGATTTTGCCCCGTGGCCGATACATTGTTGCTGTTTTCCCTTACACATTACCGATGAGGTTTACCGAGGTACGTTTAGCCTGGTTTCAACTGATACGTGAAAACCAATTCGCTTACTATTACTATCCATTCTCAACGTTTTGCTGTGCTGTGAGCCAGTTATACGGGATTTTGCCCCGTGGCCGACACATCTGTGCTAACGTTACCAATGAGGTTTGCCGAGGTACGTTTAGCGCAGGTTTCAAATTATACGTGAAAACCAATTCGCTTATTAATCATTGACAAGTTTTGTTAGTTGGTTGTGAGCCAGTTATACGGGATTTTGCCCCGTGGCCGACACATCTGTGCTAACATTACCGATGAGGTTTACCGAGGTACGTTTAGCCTGGTTTCAACTGATACGTGAAAAACCAATTCGCTTACCTTTCTATCCATTCTCAACGTTTTGCTGTGTTGTGAGCCAGTTAGACGGGATTTTGCCCCGTGGCCGACACATTTGTGCTGACGTTACCGATGAGGTTTACCGAGGTACGTTTAGCGCTCTGTAATGAGAAAAACCAATTCGCTTACTTAATATCCATTGTCACCGTTTTGTTGGCAGTCCTGAGTCAGATGTGAGCCAATTATTCGGGATTTTGCCCCGTGGCCGGCACATCGTTACTCTTTTTCTACTTACTATCCATTCTCAACGTTTTTGCTGTGTTGTGAGCCAGTTAGACGGGATTTTGCCCCGTGGCCGACACATCTGTGCTGACGTTACCGATGAGGTTTACCGAGGTACGTTTGGCGCTGGTTGAAAACTGATATGTGAAAAAGTCAATAGTTTGCCTTCTGAAGTTGCCGATGTTCGGCGTGAATCCCAACCACAGTCATAGTCTCCCTTACGTTTACGGTTTATCAGTCTTTTATGCGTCACGCAATCAATCCACCTACTGTATAGAGGCTAATTTGGAGTTACGAGTTTGAGAAAGCCTTGTTAGAAAGCTTTAACCTCTGCTTAGTTCTGTTACGTTGAAGCCCATTATTTTTGAACTGTTCGCTCTTATGCACGCAATGTTTGCGGTGCTGTTGAATAGCATAGACGGTTGTACTAGGTGGATTGATTGAGCACATGTCTTATGTTACAGTACCCTTGAAATGATACCGCGACAGCCAGCGGTGTGTCTTTGCCCTGATTCCAGTTACCCTGTTTGAATGTTTCAAGCCAATATGCATACCTTTTACTCAGTGAAACCCCCTTGCCATTATCAGTTAGCCACTCGGAGTTGTCATGTGTTTTCTTTTTGTATCAATTCGAAGAAGAGTTAGAGAGTCTTTTTTAAACCGCAGATCACAATTGTGTGATTACAACTTTTCTTTATGCGCCCAGTGATACCGTTTCGCTCAGTCATTTCACAACAAAAATACCGTATTCGTGTCGTTTTTATCCGCCATAGCACAGACTTTTGAGAGAGAAGCACGCGTTACTTTCAGCCTCAGTTTTTCGTTTTGCGTTTATTCTCTCCCCGCGCTGCGTGGAAATAGTGGAGAGGATAGAGAAGATAGAGATGAAAAGAGATAAAAAAAATTTGAAGAGAGATGTAGAGAGATAGATTGAGAAATTGAAGAGAGAGAGATGATATTTACTGAATTAGTTTTAATAACCTACACATTCCTTGCTCTTAATATGAACATGAATTGAACCCCTATTGTTTGCTCTTTTATTCCCTTTCCCTGTGACAGCCAATCCCCTTTGTATTGTCTCTTTTCGTAGTGATTACTCCGGGACCTCATCCCCCGTGAGACGTTTTGATATAATTATGTTGTATTGATTACAACATTGTAATTTCTTGGTTGTCACAGTGCCCCCGCCCCCTTTGTAGTCATAAGATAAGCCCGCCCGGATTCCGCACCCTCGCCCGTACCCCGAATGCACCACGACACAACTCTCAATACCCTGGCCAGCTCCGTCGTCAAGTCCTACAGTGGTGCCTGCATACCGTCACATCGTCAAGTCGTTCATTTCTTCAGTCGTTATACCTCAGAGTCGTTATACGTTGCACATTCGTTTGAGTGAGTCCTAACTCCTAACTCGCATCTCAATAGTCTCAGCAGTCTTGAGTCTTAGTCTCATACAGTCATTACAAGTCTTCCTAAGTACGCTCAGTATAGAATACAGGCATAGAAAGTGCCTTGATTACGGTTACAGTTGAGCTTCGTCTCTTCAATTACGCTCAGTTACACATAATGCATATCATACACTTCATTCGTTACGCAGTTACATAGTTCATTTCGCTTTACAGTTTACGCTTTTCTGAATGTGCCCGAGGCCTGATTACACATATATCTCATATTCATATATCTCATATACGCTCACGTTTATCTTTGGGTTTTGCTTGGGTTTGATACGATACACATATTCATTTATTCTTATTTACGTGTTTTCATTTCGGTTTCATAGTTTACGGTTTTAGTCACTTGCATATATACTCTTCGTATAGTTACGCATATATAGTCACTTGTTTCATAGAATGCTTCGGCATATTAGTTGTACGTTACATAGAATAGTTGGTATTTCATACGCATTATCTTTACGTTTCTTATCTTTCTTAGCGGATACCGCATATACTCTCAGTTGCATAGAATTCGTTACATATCTTACATTAGTTAGAATGCATATTTGCATTTATATCATACGCTTACGATTTCATATTGGGTTTATTATATCATATTGATCTTGGGTTACTTCGTCTTCTATCTATAATATGTTACTCTTATTTTGTCTCCTCTAAACCAGACATACCAATCCAGCAAACCGATTTTGCATTGCATTAGGGAATAGGTTGGGCCACCTATCTCCCTTTTGCGGCACATACAAAATATACCACTACTTTGAAGTTGTTTTACCTCTGATTACTCCAAATATGCCATGGTATGTCTGGATATTCCATTGTGGAAATGTATATACTTTTTTTGTGTTGTTAAATAAATAATAAATAAAAAACAAAATGTGTTTGTCTTCCGTTTTAGCATTTCAGAGTACATGATCTACAGCTGCAGTTTGCGTCGGTCTACTGTCTACAGTCTACAGTCTGAAATCTGAAACAGTTTGTATATCTAGTGCTTACAGTACTTGCGCCTATATAATATGACATGCAGCTTTGTTGCTGACTATACCATTTTCAATAAATGCTGACGATGTACCTTTGCCATTTTGCATCGCAAGTAGCGAGATTTGACTTTGCGGGAAGTCGGGAAGCTTAGAATTTTGTTTCGCAAAACGGTGACGAGTAAAACTGATTCGTCAAATGATTTTCGATGTGGCTGCCATCCTTACACCGTACTGTAGTTCGCGACTTCAACTTTTTTGTAAGTATAATGTAAGCAAGTAAACATACGTAGTGTGCCATTTTATCGCCGCCGGTGATTGAGGATCGCCGCCTCTTTCCTACCTACACACGTCATGGACTCATGGGACCGGAAAATCAAGCAACACCACGTAATGCCTGAAATTGCCATTTATTTATTCCTGCTGGTTTTATTGTTTGCAGTTTTTAAGTACGTACTTGCTACGTTTTCGGTCGACTTTCATATTTCAATACTTTATTCGTACAAAAATACACTCAGACATATGGTAAAAGGAGACTTCAAATAAAGGATTCGATAAATTGATGTGTAGTGTTTTGCGAAAGTTGCATTGCTCATAGATAAACATTGTTCTAATGGACATACTAACCGGCAAACATACATAATGAATGTCGTGGATTGATACTTTGCGGTGAACAAATTACTAGTCATTTCTCATGCAAGATATGTGCAAGGTACTGTAGTCTTCTTTGGCTAACATTTCTTATTCATTATCACAGAATCTGAACTGAACCAGACTACAGTACCTCTTCAAACGAGTAGTCTATGGAAATCAATACACAAAAAGGAACTCACTACAGCATCGATTATGAACACGTCAGTTATAAACCAGCAACATAAACAATTAAGCATGCCAAGCACACGCGCACGGTAAATGAGCACGTACAATACCCAATGACACCCTCCCCGCATGCTCACAATCACAGGACAAACACACCTGACTCTTACACGAGCGGGAAAGTTTTCCGTAAAATGAACATGCGTGACCCCCCCCGCAAGCTCACCTAATAGGCTACAGTAATCCGGGAAAGTTTTCCGTAAAATGAACATGCGTGACCCCCCCGCAAGCTCACCTAATAGGCTACAGGCTACAGTAATCCAGGAAAGTTTCCGCGAAATGATTCTCCAAGACAATACTCACACGAACTCAATCACCCGCAAAATTTAAAAATAACCATACGTGCACGGTACCGTATACCCCTTCACAGCCACTCATGCTCTCCAAAAAGTACAGTAGGTACATTTATACCGAGTGATTATAATCATACAACCCCACGGATAAGACCCACCCACATCATAACCATCTCAGCCACATCCATTCTAACGCGCAAGCTCCGGAGCTTCTAAGCATATATAGTACCGTACAGTACACCCTCCCAGTGTTACCCACAATATTCAAGCAATCATGCCCCCCGTCAACAAGCAATATACAACAACACCACCGGAACATGATAAAATGATCATCTCCCACTTATACCAGGGCTTGACTTTATCAGCTCCCCTCCCAACTTTATTTGGGGGAGCTGTGTCTCTTTTGGTCATGATCATGTTCCTCAATACCCCACCACAACCCGGAATCAAGCAAATGCAAACATCACACACAACAAAGGAAAGAAGCACAAGCGAAGCTTATAATGTTTAGGCCTGTAGTGTCTTCTGTCCACGTGGTCCTAGCTCTGGTCTGGTACCACCGGTAGACGACCGTGTGTCTGCGTCGTTGTAGTCCATTATGGTTCCGGTCAATTTTACAGTGCGTCAACACGATCACATCCATTCGACATCCTGAAAAATTCTTATTATCAACACCACAACAAATTATCCTACGAGGTAACAACGATGTACCGCAATGATTCTGAACTGTGCATTTTGTCCCAGGCTATAAATATATGCGTAAAATTACGCATCAACCATCTCCGGATTGGCTTTGACCATCTCCGGAGGCAAATGCAAATATATAGATTTGGGTGAAACGTATCAGTGGTAATTTACGGTTCGCCTCTCAACTAAGCGACCATCTCCGAGATTACGCATGGAAATTATAGCCTGTTTTGTCCTGGTCATCTCGTAAATACAAAACACGCAGAAAAGTTGGGCTTGGACAATTTAGGTGAGCTACCAACAATTGTTTCACTGTAGAGTACAGTACTTCACAACCTGAATTCCAATTTTAATTCATTCCAATTTTAATTCATTCCAATTTTAATTCATTCCAATTTTAATTCATTCCAATTTTAATTCATTCCAATTTTAATTCATTCCAATTTTAATTCATTCCAATTTTAATTCATTCCAATTTTAATTCACGCAGCGTGCGGCTGCTCAACCAAAAGCTCTGTGTAGCACCTTTTGGAGGGTGCTGGGAAGCTTCTGTCCGCTTTCGAAAAACTTCTCAATTTAGCAAAAGATGTTATTTCGGGTCACTCGTCTATTGTCATGGACGCAGTAAGGGAAGAAACTCGTCTTCGTAGTCTTGTTATCACTTTGCCGACTAATGTTCCTAAGCCATCCAATGGGGCAAACGCAGAGGAGATAGCTAGGCAAAAGGTGGCAGAGGAATCTTCGCAGCAGATTCAACTACGCACTATGTTTAAATATCTGGGGGTAAATGAAGCGCCAAAGGCTCTGTACCGTATGAACGACTATCTGTGGAAGTGTGAATTGCCTTCTCGTCATGCAAAGTGGATGGTGCTGCGAAACAAAATGAAACTTAAGGGGACGGAAAAATGGGGAAACGTGTTCGTCCGTGAAAGTCTCACCTACGAGCAAAGGCAACGTCAAAAGGAGCTTCGATTCAGACGCAACTACTTGAATGAATCGTCTGGGGGAAACGGAGAAATTTGGCAACTCCGGGGTGAACAGCTTGTTTGGAGATCGAATCCGGCAATTGATAGAACTGCTATGGCCATGTCTGTTGTTATCCCTCCTGGTTGGTCTAGCGCAGGGCCGCGAGCTGCGCACAATCAGGGTGGTGGTGGCTCTGGCAATCCTCCTCCTCGAGCACCTATTGCTACGGGAAACTAGTGGGGCAATGTAATGATAGAAGAGTATCTGTAGTATACTCCAATATACGTAGTCTTATGAAGAATCTTAACCATGTACATCATCTTTTGCTGTCTAAAACCCCAGATATATTTATTCTTGTTGAATCATGGCTAAGAAAGGATATTAACACTGCTACTCTTCTTTTGAATGATGATTATAATTTGGTTCGCTTTGATAGAAAATCTTCCAAAGGCGGAGGAATTTGCATTTATGTTCATCGAAATTTTATATGCAAAGAATGCAAATCTGTAATTAATTCTAATTTTGAGATTGCATGTATTGACGTAGAGGATATTGTTCTTTTTGTAAAAGTACGTTTCATAATTGTTACCGACTTCCGGGTTGTACTGCTTGGCAGATAGTTCATTGTTTGATGATTGTAAATCTTTTGCTTCGGGAATAGATACTGTTTATTGGGGACTTTAAATCCATTATAATTTTGATGATCCAAAACCGTTCTCGCAAAAGAAAGGAGTTTGGAAATTTCATAAATTCTCTGGGATGGTCTTTCTTTGTAACTGAGCCTACTAGGGATTCTCGTATTATAGATCATCTTTTCAGTAGCTCTAATAATCTGATACTCAATGTTTCTATTGATGCACCCATAGGGTCAGCAGACCACAATCAAATCTGTTTTGAACTAAATATGAACTGTAATTTGCTTGAAAAACGGACACCTTCGTTGGACTTTAAAAATGCTGATTGGGACCAAATAAAAACTTCTCTTGATCTAGACTGGGCGTCTTTCTTTGGGTTATATACTCGTTGATATTTGGAGCACGTTTCTCAGACTACATACGTCTACTTATAAGCGAATTTGTTCTTTAAAGTATAGTGCGACCCCTTTTACAAGGTTTCCTCTATATATCAAAAACTTAGTGTATCAAAAACGGCGTTTGTTCATCCTCAATAAGAATTTGCAATCAAAACATATTTGTGTACTTATCAAAGATTTAAATTCTAAACTTGACAAAGCTTTGGAAAGGTTCTATGCGTATAAAGAAAAGAAAGTATTTGAGAATAAGTTGGGAAAAAGTTTTATTCTTATGTGGGCTCTCGCATAAAAAGAAAATCTCCATTGGTGTGTTGCATGATCCGATAACTAAAGACTGTGTTTATGATAAGGTACAGAAAGCTAACCTATTAGGTATGCAATTTGCATCTGTTTTTGCTCGCGATGACCATCAACTACCTCAGATGGAAAGTAGATCTCATGTTTATCAGCTTCAGTCACTACCAGTAATCTTCCCTCATGATGTTTATAAAGCTCTTGGAAAACTTAAAAATTCCTTTTCTTTAACTTCTGATGGTATTCCTCAGTTCTTTTTGAAATATTGCAAGAATGAACTAGCTGAGCCATTGTCCTTTATATTTAACATTTCTTTGGAAACTGGTAACATGCCCAATTCTTGGAGACAATCGATAGTCACCCCAGTTCCCAAAACTAATAAGCCCTCTATCCTGTGCATTACAGCCTATTTCAATTAATAGTGCTGTATGTAAATGTTTGGAAATGATAGTAAAGTCCCAGTTGCATAGTTCATTGATAACTAAATTGCCTTCCAGATGAGCATATGGTTTCACAAAGGGTAAATCAGTTGATTTACAAATGCTTGATATTAAAAAACAATGGATGCTATCATATGAAAAGGGGGTGTCTGTAGATGTTGTTTATTTAGATATTGCGAAAGCATTTGACAGGGTAGTGCACACAAAATTAGTCTATAAACTAAGAAAATTGGGCTTTCCTGATCAATTAGTTAATTGGTTACAGGATTTTCTTGCAAACAGAACATTCTGTGTAAAGGTCGATGATATTTTATCTGTTGAATTTGATGCTGTCTCTGGGGTTCCTCAAGGGTCTGTCCTGGCCCAATTTTATTCCTTCTCTATATTGTGATCTACCACAAGCCGTAAAAACTTCTCATAATATCAATATTCGTTGTTTTGCAGATGACTGTAAATTGTTTTGTAGCTATAAACCTGAAGATTCCACTAGAGCCGTGGCATGCATGAACATCTCTCTTAATTCTCTCACTAACTATTGTACCAATTGGCAAATATCCCTTTCCGAGGAAAAGTGCAAGGTTCTTTACCTTGGGCACAAAAATAGTAAAAATGCTTATAAAGTTAATGGAGTTGCATTAGGGGCTGTTTCTTCAATCAGAGATCTGGGTATCCAAGTTCAAGATAATTGGCATTATGTTGATCACATAAATAGTATATGTACTCGGAGTATGGGGGCTTGGTTTGCCATCTTCAAAAGTGTAAACAAAGAAATGCAGTCATATTGTTGAAATGTTATAAGACGTGGTACGCCCCTTACTTGAATTCGCGAGTGTTGTGTGGAATCCCTATCTAAAGAAAGATAAAATACGGGTAGAAAAAGTCCAGTCGAGAATCACTCGAATGATTTTCCAAAAATGCCAACCACGTGGTACCCCTGTTCCATCTTATTCTGAGCGATTACGTAAGTTTGGCCTCGTTTCATTACAACAACGTAGAATCCACAAGATTTTTTTTGCATTCAAACTCCTGAAAGGGGAGCTCTCAACTTCCTTTAGTAGATATTATGTATTGAAACAAACTCGCGGGCGATTATCAGCATTTGAATTTCATGTTCCTTTTGCGAAAAAGAATCCATATTATCACAGTTATTTTATGCGCACAACTCGTTGGTTGAATAAATTGCCTCAATATTTACTTCTGGCTAATTCTTCGAAAGCGTTCAAAAGAATATTGAAAAATTCAGATATGTCGCTCATTCATAATAACATTGATGAAAATGACATCACTATCAACTATAAGGAATATTCTTATTCTCCAATCAGTCATTAATATGCTTCGTTCAGATACGCCACATAACCTCGAGTAGAACTTACAGGATTTACAGCCTAAAGAAGAAAAGAAGACTAATCTTAAGTCTATATGTATCCTATCTTGTATTGTGGAAATTATTTTCATGTCACTATCCATTTGAAAACCCTTCTGTTGTAAAGCGGACTAGCGTCCAAAAATTTGCTTTTATTTTTACTCTTTGTATTACGTGAATTTGAATAAGATTACGCGGAATATGCAATTAAATTGGAATCAGATCGTCGAAATAAGCTCACTGTAATTGTTTGGCCATGTCATTAATTATCTCGTGGATTAACCACGCAAATGCCATATGCGGTAAAGAGTATTCGTACATAGCGCATTCGGGTTACTGCGGGCGGAGGTATATCAAGGATGCTAGAATTTGAGTTTTTGATGTACTTAGTACTATTGTATTGTAGGAATGCCCGATGTGTTGCAATTATTGTTGTTATCTTCGCTGTGATCTTTTTTTTGAGGTAATGTACGAATACTCACATTAATTTTTTTTAAGATAATTAAAACTACGGCCATTCAATTGTCGCTGAATATCTTTCATCATATTGATGCACACATTTTAATGTGTCAATAAATAATATATTTAACCTGAACCTGAACTAGCCAGACAACGACAACTAGTCCTCTTTCCTTATCATTTAACAAAACCAACAAACAACTCACCATAAACTGCAAGTCTCCTTCGTTGGACCATCGTTTAAAGGATTGACGATGGTTGTGAATTCATACCACGGAGCACTGATATTCTGTTCAGTTTTGAAGTGCGCGCCCTGAAAGAGTGATATGCTTTAACTGGGCATTGTCACAAAAAGAGCAATTATACATGCAACTGCACATCAGATGTTTAACACGTCAAAGGGCGATAATTATAGCAATGATCAGGCTGCGTTGAATACTAAATTCACTTATAACCCTAGGTGTATCTCTCAAATGTAACAACTTTGACTGCTGAATGGCACATGTCATGTCATACTCTTTGCTGCAACCAATAAGATTAACCCTCCAACGCAGAAACCAAAGCCTAAGTCCAAAGTCTGAAAGTCCAAAGTCCTTTCCCCCGCAGTACCCTTCACCCAAAACAAGCAAACAACTTACACCGCAAAATGGGTACTTCAGTATGAGGGAATGATCGGATTGTGAGTTCAAGGGTACGGATTCCGTAGTTGTGAAGTTGTGATCGATTGCCGATTCCCCCGAACCTAGAAGAATTAAAGTTTACAAACATACAAAATGTTAACACGTGTATAAACAAAAAGCTCTCAAAATTTGTGTACAATATTCAGACACTACAGTCTAGTCACAAGTCACAGGCTACACCCTCCAGCACCTATTTATGTACTGTTGTTTATGTTCTATGTACATACCTTAGTAGTTGTTCTAATCTATTACCGTCAAAAATCGGCAACAGTTCGACAGCTGTCTACAATGTCAAAAACTCCAGCTGAAGCAATAAGCTACAGCCTCTAAAACTACTGTAGACGTTTGACATGGACTTTACGACCAATAAGTTGGTGGTAAACTTTACGACGTCTACGAAAAATAAGTTGGTCGTAAAAGATAAAATGTGGAGTTAATTCATTCTTTAGTTAGTCTCCAATCGTAATCCTATAGTACGGATAGTACGTAATCCTACAGTATGAACAACTCACCATGAACAAGAAACATCCTCCTTGGATTTCTCGCATGAGCTTGGCGATGGTTTGTGAAACCTTGACGTCTGTCTATGCTGATTAGAGTTTGGTTGAGCCAACACATCTTCCATTCGACGTCCTGAATATGTAATAAGCATTTGAGCTCTGAGATTACAAACACTATGCCATAGAATCCTACTATCCTACTACACTGACTGAGCTGAGCCCGGCTATACATAATGAATGCGCACACCTACGCGTTTCGAAAATTTATGCTCTAGTTGTGTCTTAATTGTGAACTCTACATATTGCCATGCCCTTACTGAAACTAAGCAGAACGTGTAACAAACAGACGGCAAAACGTTGGCCTAACTTGCCTAACTACGCATTCTGAAACATGGAGCTAAACCCCTTTCCCCCGAAGCACCATTCACTGAAACAATCAAACAACTTACACCGTAACTAAGCTTCCTTGTAAGGGAAGGATCGTACATCGTGGAATTCGAGGGTACGGATTCTGTATTTGCCATCGATTCCCCAGCATCTAGAAGAAGTATGCGCTCAAATGATAACCAGGATGCAACGGAAGCGAAGTAAACGAATATTCTCTGATAGAATTTACAATATTCAGGAACCACAGTAGCTAGCCATAGGCTCCTAAACTCCAGCAGTTTACACCGTATCAACGTCACGAATAAACAATATCTAGCCGTAATATATACGCTACCGCTAACGCAACAAGTCACCAGACATCTGCAGATGTTTGATTCAATGAGTTGGTTGTAAGGTAAAATGCCGAGTTTATTTATGCTGTTAACGTGAGTTAACCTCGTGAGTTAAGAGCATACGGAATACGACATGTCGCGATGCCACGCGAGATACAAGATATACAAAGTGACAACATACCACGAAAGACGTTGACTATGGATCGCAATTCGTATCTTATTAGTGCCTTAGTGCCACATTGTTGCCGCAACCACGAATGATGCGTTGCAACCAGAGTATCCGTGCAATGAGAAGTTCCTTCCGAGAGATTTCTGAATGCGTTAGGATTACATACATAATCGGAAACATCATAAACTGTCTATCTAATAACAGTGATCCACCGCCGGGTGGTACGAGAAATTGATCAGAAACGTATTACAAAACTGTCAGACCGGAGGCACCGGCGATTGGCGGCGAATCTTCTGCCCGGCTTGAGGCACAGAACCTTGATATGGTTAGCTGCCACACAAAAATGAAATATTCACGTAAGTAATTCTAACATTCTCATTCCATTGAAGCTAAATTAAACAAACAACTCACCCTCACTGTGAATCTCCTCTTCACGTAAACACTCGTAGTAGAATTACAGTGCGGTGGATTGTCACTGCTGGTTGAGAATGGTATAGTGCACCTATAAAAAGAACTATCAAAACAATTAGTACGAGAGTACGAGTACTAATAAGAACCGAAACATGTACATCTTGACATGGCTCCGACATCCACAATCAGAATTATACTCTAGAACCTACTGCGCCTACTAGTCACACTTTACAATATTCAGTACTGCACAACCCCGCAGTGCAACCCCGAAGTATCATTCAACCAAAACAATCAAACCACTTACACAGTAAACTGGGTATTCTGTCCCTGTCCCTGTAAGGGAATAAAGGGAACGATCGTGGATTGTGAATTCCAGGGTACGGATTCTGAGTTCCGGTTGATCCCGCGAAACTAGAAGAATTATAGTTTAGAAACATAACAAAATGTGGAAGCGAAGTAAAACAAACGTGTAAATAAAAATCTGTCAAAATTCATTTACAGTATACAGAAACAACAGCAACTACCACAGGCTGCAACCTTTACCATCTATTTATATACTGCAGTTTATGCGTTACACTTATAAATTATTCCATACAATTTAGTATTTAGTCTACAGTTACAGTACCACGTACCACCCACTGTCAATCTAAAGCTCTACAGGTGTCTAAACCGTCAAAAAAACTACAGCTGAAGCGAAGCTATGCTATAATCTGCAACATCTAAGCCTACTGTAGCCGCTTGATCGTGAATAAGTTGGTCATGAAAGATAAAATATGGAGTTTATTTATTCTGTTGACAGTGACGTTAGTTAGTCTCCAATCGTAATTCTATAGTACAGACACCGCTGACATCGCTACTATACTATATGACAGCTGACAGACGTCGCTGACAGAGGAGGAAGTCATACAACTGAAGACAAACGATAACGTGACACGTGACAACGTACCAGGAAAATCCAGTATCTATGAGTCCTATATCGTTGCTGCACCCGCATATTCGGGTAGGTAGTACTACAATACAAGGAGTCGCAATTCATCTGGCTGGGTGTCAAATCGACGACGAAATTAAGGTATCCATGCCATAGAAGTTTCTTCCGCTGATTCTGAATGCGTTAGGACTACACGCATAATCGGAAACATCACAGTAAATGAGCAGTACATCGTACATCTCATACACTACTCTATATATCTCATAGCAGAAATTTATCAGAAGCGCATCACAAAACAGTCAGACAGGAGTCACCGGCGTGTTTTCTGCCCTGCTCGAGGTACATAAAATAAATTTGATATACTTTGTGTGGTAATGTTGCTGCCACACAAAAATCAAAAATTCCGAAGGCAAGTAAATGAAGCTCAATTAACTCACTGTGAAACTCCTCTTCATGTAAACATTCGCTGAACTACTCGGCGATGGATTCTCATTGCTGGTTGAGAAAACTGCACTCGTAGTGATCCTGCCGCGAACCTATAGGATGAAATGGCAATAAGGAACTAATAAAAGAAATAGCAAGAGTATATAAATAAGAGGTGAAACATGTGCATCTTGCAACGCTTCGATATAACCCATAATCTACAACCCACAAGGTACAGTCACTAGGAAAGAATGCTCCTAGTCACACTTTACTTACAATATTCAGTGCCCAATGACTAATCTGTTTCTAGCCATGAAGCTAGAAAATAAAGCGTCTAATAGCTCAATGTAGATCATACACAATTTACACTTTAGAGCACCTAGCCGCTAATTACTAATTACCTACACTAATTACGTTTAATTACTGAATACGTTGCGACACTCAGTCACAGTTTAACAGCTAGGTGTAAGGCACCTAGTCGGCAGCTACAACCCAGCATCTCTAGTACCACAGTACTAGTAGGAAGTATCTACAATATCTAGTACTACAGTACTAGTAGTAAATAATGATAAATCCAAGCCTTACAGCTTACAAGATCCGAAGATCCCATGCATAATTACTAACAACACAAAAACATACCGGGAAAGACGTGAGCGTAGTATCTGGATATCGCTACAGTAGTATCATTCACTCGCCGCTAGACGCTGCACCACTCGAACACTATCCCATATTCCTTCCATTTCTGCGAGAGCACACCGAACGATTCCTAAACATAAGAATTACATACACAATCGGATAGGGAAAAAAATGGAAAATTCGGCTTGAGCAGCAAACTGTTCCCCATGTTTATCACTTACGCAAAAGCATTCAAAACAACTTACTGTACATGCGATGGAGAGCACTCGGGGAATCCTACACGGTGCACCGTCGATTCACAATAACATGAGATGATATGTTGTCGACCTATAAGGTACAAGTTGGTAACGAACAAGTCTACCAAGAATTTAGTAAAGTACAAGTATGGTGCCGAACAAGTTTAAAAATAATTTAGTAACGTACAAGTCTACCAAGAATATAGTGTAAATCAACGCAATATGAACAAAAGCTGAAACACATAGTTTTAGCATCCCACTGCACGGTGCAAAAGATGGAGTGTGCATGTAACTTGAGACATCTTAGTGTTAGAAGTAGAACTAGCAACGAAAAACAACCCCCATCAATCAAAATTCGTTTTAGTGCAACACTACATGACGAAACAAGACGGTATTCTAACGACGTTAAAAGGCTCAGAAGTAATATGTTAACAAAAGACAAACCCGAAGTCAAACTGAACACTTAATAATTTGAAAGAGTGTGCAGAGTTCAGGGTCAGTGATAACATTCGTCTGAACGCCAAATTGTTGTCGCACTCCACTTGAAGATCCGTTGAGGTCGAGATGCCCATGTGCTTGGACTCTTGAAACGAAATCTCAAAGTCTCTCATCGAATCCTAAATATGTAAACAATTACACGAATAATGGGATTGCCAAGCCTCACCATGGGACTCAAACTCACAACCGATCATATTTACAGGACATGTGACTAGTTTAATAATAAGAATTAACATTAAATGGCAACCTGTATAAATCATCATAGCCTTATAGCACCTAGACAGCAATCTAGAGCATTCAGTCCCTTAGGCTGTGAAACCATTCTAGAACACAGAGGACCTAATACCCCATATTCAGCAAATAGTGCCTAGAAACACCGTAACTAGAACTGCCTAGACTGGGCACCCGCAGATTACAAGTCAGAATGCAATGTAAAAATAACGGTGGTTCAAAGTTCAAACAAGACTAGAAGGGGAAGTAGAAAAGTCTACGGCCGCCTACAAGAAGGATAAAATGCAACAGCTAGCCAACATTCTCTTACTCAACTGCTGTTTAATAAAGATTTCTATAGACTTCCAATAACCAAATGAAAAGCGATCAAACACTCACCCGAAATGGGATTCTGATTCTCCTTATCCTCCTATGGACATCAGCTGGCATCAGTTGACGTAGAACTGCAAACAAGGGGGAACTAAAAATTGTAACTGTAACCGAACTGTCTTACATGATACTACTAACAGCTGAAACATGTAGATTCTGTCATACATGACCCATTCAGCTACTTAGGCCCCACCGATATACAATACGCAGAAACCGACATACAATACCCATCTACAGCAATTTAGGAATTTAGGATCTATTACGCGTCCTAGTTATATATTTAAATTTCACAGCTACGCCACTGTATGGGTATCCATCCATAATATAGACCGTAGGGAGGTTCTTGAATGAATTGCTGATCACAACGCACAATAGAACCCACGATCACAACTCACAACTCCCGAACAAACACTACATTTTGAAAGTTACTATAATAGTTTAGAACAGAACCTGAAGTCTAAAGTTTCAAAAGAATAAGCTGTTAGCAGCAAGCAGCTACAGCTAGTCTCAAAGCATTCGTACCTATTTACTGGTTGCTAAAGCAACGCTGCTCACAGAATAGATATGTTAACCGATTTGCTGACTACAGCAATCAATTGAGATATGAACTCAAAGTTATACGGCATGGACAGGTAGTAAGAAAAGAAGACAAAATTGCAACGTACCAGAAAAGACTGAACACAAAGTAGTGTAACTGCAGCACCCGACGTGTTTCTGTGCATTGGAGTCCGTCTCAGCATGCGATTAGAGCTTCCCGTCGTGATTTCTAAAAAAAAATCATACGTATACCTCAAAATTTCACAGTTCAGTATGTACTCATGTCACTCACTCTCACAGGCTCACAAGATGCATACATAATCCGATATTAAGTGGCTACTTGTTATGGGAATAATGGGAAGGGTTTCCATGTTCACGAATCGCACATGCGAAAATGTAAAATACCCGTCTATGTCCAAGTCATTTTACATGCATGTCAATTGCCTACCGTAACACATGCGAAAACGCATTTGACATGGTCCTGCAGTGAAAGTGCATCAGACCCGTGCTATTTGAAATAGATCCGTACCATTTTGAAATATATCCGTACTAGATTCAAAATCGCTTCGGGACGATGTCATTTAGATCGACTCGAACATGGACAGGCACTTGTCATTTTCGCAAGTGCGAATCGCATACATGGAAACCCCATTACTATCCAACGGAGAGCACATACCATATAATACTAATAATAATAATAATAATACAAGGCCGTATTCACCAACACGTGACCATTTCTTGACCATTTCGATTCGCGAACCTAGATATAAAGTGCAAATTGAAACGTGACAAAGCGATATAAATACTTACACACTACAACTGAACTGTTTTCTCGAGTATGAAGAACGGCTGAAACATGTAGTTCTTGCAATACTTTACTGCAATTTTGCAGTAGCTAGTTAGAAGTTAGATTAGCTACAACAATATCAAGTTACAATCCAAAAACAACAGTAATCTAGTCACAGTCAATATAATCCACATCCCACCATAATCTAGAACCTGTACTATCTACACACCTCTCTAGGGGAAGCCCCAGCACTGTACTGTACCTATCCTAACGATAGAGTTTAACCAACATCAAGTGAGGAAAGATTTTAGTCCCAAAATAACGAGACTCAACTAAATTGTGATTTCCAAGCATCAAGCATGGCTCGGCAAAAGAGACAATCAGAGCGGCAATGATAAATACATGTTAAAATACCTACATAAAAGTGACAACAAAACAGAACATACCAGGGGAATGGGACGACAGGGCGAAGGGCAGTTTCCACGTGAGCTGACGAATGTGGCGCCCAACTAGTTCAGAGTCAAACCGGTGCCGCACTCGCCGGCGTCTTGATTACACTGATTACAGTGTTCATGCGATGACAGCGGAGACCCATATTTCCCAACATTTCTAAATATGAAAATAATGAATCACATACATACTAGGATATCTGATCAAATTGTCACCCCCGATTTTTACATACACAGGACACATGCCTAAACACTAAATTACAAAACCATAAACCACAACCACTCACACAATTACATAAACATAAACATAAACAGCCTTTCAGCCCCGCTCACGCTCCCCGTAAAATACCTAGTCACATCCTAGAACCGGCAGTCGGAAGTATATGGTAGCTGGTGACAACCAAACATAGGCAGGGTCTGGCTAACTGGCTAAACCTCAGAACACCTAGTCACGAGTCACGATCTTCCGATCGGTCAAAGTAAAAACAGTGAATCAAAATACCAAAGAACTAGAGTGAAAATTCACTAAAGTACATTAGCTTAGCATGTATATAATAATATCACGACGCCAGAACCGAGTACACGAAAAGTTCGGCAAGGCTAGGCAACACTCTGCTTCCCAATCAACCAAATCAATTACAAAACTCACCAAAAAAATGGTTTTGAGTTCGGGAAATTTGAGTTCGGGAGTTGATTGGCATAGAACTATAAACGGTGAGATTAACTCAATGGAACTAACTTGAATGCTGTTTGCAGGTTATTACTGAAAGCTGAAACATGTAGCTCCAGCAATATATAATCTACAGACAGTGATTAATCACACCTTTCAATGACCTGACCATTACAGACAATTAAACTCTAGAATGCTACACAACGCAGCGAAGGAACTACAAAATAAACCAAAGGGACCATACCAGGAAAAGACCGCGAGGCGCTGGGCACTCCTGACTCCGAGAAGGTGAGGACGAGGACGTTAAAAATTTGCCTGAGTACTAAATCTCTCCGCGCAAATTCTGTATCGATCAACCCGTTTGAGAGTGGAGATCCGTCATGAGATATCTAAATAAAACCCGAGTTACATGTACAATCTGACAGACTACAGTTCAGAACTCATCCTTAGAGCTATTTATACCGTAAAGGTTACAATCTATTTCGTAGACCTAGACTAAGTATTGACCATACATGTCGATGTCAAACGTCAAAGCACAAACAAACACTGCGATTTTTGAAAACGTGAAGAACTAAACAGTTCAAGTAATTGTGAAGTCAATAACAAATGTGCACAGATGGAGGGAGGGCATGCGTTAACAAACCATTTGGTACGGTATTCGGTACAGGCTTTTCAATTGCAATGACATGGCTTGAAAAGCCTTTAGAATCAATGTAGAAGAATCACCGACCATAACGAGCAAACGTAACCAAACTAAACACAAAATGAGAACAGCAAGCAACATACTAGGATAGACAACGGATAGGTCAGCATCCAGATGCGAAGTAGATGCGACATCGCCATCCCCACCAATCGACCGGGTGTCAATTCATCGACGCACTCGACCGGGTGCCAATTCATCGCCGCACCCGCAAATGTTCCCAGAATGCCGCAGTGAGCGAGTGAGCGTTGCGTTCCCGAGTTCTAAATAAAATATGAAATTACATAAATAATAATAGGATAAACCACAGTCACTGCCACCACAGCTCGTGACATCGGGCACATAGTCGAACATACAAACAAGCTACGTTACGTAATAATGCAATTTTCACGTCCCACATTTGAAGAAAATTGTGCTTGGATTCAGCGATTAGTCTATAATATTCAGTGGAGAAGGTGCAGGGGGGGGGGAATCATGCGCCCCATATAGCAGCCTTTTAGATGCCGTACCAGTAATTATTTTATTATTTGGCTGGAATAAGCATCCCACAAACAAAACTCGGTTTCATGGATCGATCGACTAAACTCAGAACAAAGAACCATAACCATGGAAACGTTCTGTACGCCACTAAAACAAAACTAGCCGAATACCTTGCTACAGACGTACAGACTATGTGTGATGCACCCAGAGGGAAAGTTTCAAGCCATCGTTAGTTACAAACGGCAGACGGAATTCAACAAACACATACCATATACGGTAGGTCGGATGGGGCGAAGTTGCGAATAACGGCCTATCGTGGAAGGGAACTATCTACGTACACATTGCACACTGCTGTCAGCATTCACATTTGACGACCAGCAACAAGGGATACGCAGTTCTTCCATTGCTGAAGAAAACGTCCATTATTTATTTTGACAGAATAAGCGAATTTAGCGAATAGGAGCCCACAAAACCCGATGTTTCATGGTTTGACTAAATCATTCAGATTCATGCCAATGTGTTTTATGGAAGTCTTTTGATCGATAAACCATCAGTTTAATAAATCAGTTGAATAACTACAACAGCCAATACTAGTTGTGATAAATTGATAGAGGGAAGGGAACGATTCGAAGTTCTAGTAGTTACAAGTTACAACTGATATACATACGCGTGAAAAATTCCATGCTTAAATAAACTGTAAAAGTACAATTGCTATAAAAAATACCTGTAACTGGGCAGGCATGGCGGGATTGCGACGAGACACAAGTGTCTTAAGGTGAACAAGGGGAGTAGAGTTGATCGCCGAGTCTCCGACTAACAACACACCACCAGCACCAGCTATCAGTGAGCCTCCGAATTGATTCATACTGAAATATATTCATTTAGAGCACAAAATCAAAGTAAGGAGAAACATCGATGTTTAGTTTGATTTCAGGGTATTCAAAAGACAAATTAGATACTCTACGACTGTACGGACATCACATAGGAGGAGAACCAGGCACAAACACAGGGTGTCTGGGATTGAATATATACATAGTTCCATGTTCCACCACTCACCTAGAACGAAAGTAGAACAACGTGCATAATCAGTTCTGAAGTATGAGTCCCAGCTCGCAGCCGACCATATTGCATGACATGTCCTCAAACAGTCTCCGCGAAGTGCCCCGGGCCAAGCGCGACCATGTATTTGTACAGCAATACAAGAAACCTAAAAGATAAAATACAGCTACCTTACATAGTCAGTTTATTGTACATTCCCAGTGAACACACACCTGTTCCCGAACTCTCCTAGGAAATAATGAGTTTGACGACTAAGACTGTAGTGGAAAAGTTACCAACAAATCTACCAATTACAAAAAAAAGGGGACCCTCAATTCTATGGAAATCTGGCTAAAGGACAAAACATAATTACGAGACTTGTATGTTGTATGTTTGAAGGTCTGCACGAACTAAACAGAAATATTCATCACAAAATACCTGTGATTCGGCAGGAAGAGCGGGTTTACGAGTGGAGACATCCAGACGGTAGAGCAGCGGAGAAGCTGCGAACATCAATAGGTTCATCATCGCTTGCCGTAAGTACGCCATCGACACCGAACTGTCATACTGAAATATGCGCAATTAGAAATCTGTGAGTTACAGGTCTTCTTCAAAACAGATTCAAATCATATCAGACAATCTTCCGAATGACAAATATACACAGTCGGCGGTAGGCGCCAAAAGTAAATATTCAGATTACACAACTAGCAAGAACCTACACGGGCCTTGAATACGGTAGCGTATTAAAGAGAAAAAGACATATATGACTGTGTCTGCGCCATTACTCACCTAAAAACTATGAAGAACAGCATTCATAGATCTGTTCCACCATGATCGTATTCTATACTGTCCAATCGAATACAGTAATAATGACTGGTCCAAGTCCAGAAACGACGGCGCTTTTTTTAT
This sequence comes from Pelodera strongyloides, assembly GCA_036852015.1. Lineage (NCBI taxonomy): Eukaryota > Metazoa > Nematoda > Chromadorea > Rhabditida > Rhabditidae > Pelodera > Pelodera strongyloides. The sequence goes on along the minus strand of JAANDG010000866.1, from coordinate 21,129 downwards.
CACGCACTGCAACATACATTCCATGAGACTGAGACTGTATACGACATCTACAAAACTTACAATAACTGTCTAATCCCTTATTCCATACTTATAGACAAAAGTGCAACAGTAAATTGTTATCTACTAAAGGAACGAGGTAATGAAAGTCTGAAAGTTAAAACTCACACTGGAAATGCAAACGTGAGCTGAGCCAAACTCCGGTGTTGTAGTAAAGTCTGAACGAGATGGCGCAAATTGAAGGTCCTCTTCGATGCGGACGGCAACGGCAATAAACTAAACCCGCATTATATATTTTATAGACAATCCCTCTTCATAATCAACAGCTTCTTTTCGAAGCCGTCAACCGAACTCAAATGGATACCAATCTCTTCTGAAGGTTAAAGAAATTAAACAAGACTGACCTGAACAGAACACCCTCCCCAAACACGAAAAGTATCAACTATTTGACTACCAACCTGTCACCGTTTCGTAACCTCCGAACTCCGACTCGTCGTCATTTCAGAGAAGAATATCGTAGAGGTACTCGGCCTACTATGCCATGCTGATCTATACCTGTAGATAAATAAATTAATTCGTACTGAAAACATCCTAATTATGTATTTACACAAACGACGCCAAAATGAAATAAAATGCACTATAATAGAACCAAACCCTGAAACAATCATTATTAAAAATAAATAAAGAACAATGATAAGACAAAACAGATTGACTTTGCACCCTGAAAAGAGATTAGTGATTAGAAGAGAAAACAGAACAATTAATTTTCTGAAAAAGCCATTTCATAGTGACCTGAAAAGGATTAAGTACAGAAGCAATCTTGACACATCGATATGTAGGGAACCACAAGGGCACCTCTACACATGATGTGCCAAGCCGCTCCCGGACACTCCAAAGGCGGAATCTGAAAATAGAATTAAGTGTCCCAGCAAGGGATTTCATAAGGAAATCAGCAAAGAGACAGGCTAATTCACACTTTCACACTCACTAACTCGCTCTTGAATCCCTCTCTATCTCACCCTACCTAATCTCAGTCCGTAATTCGTACAGCCACAGACAAGAAAATTCCAACCCTTCGCCCACACAACGCTAGCAGACAAGCCACCGTATGGGAAGGACAAGGCCAACATGGGAGTCCTAAGGGGACTGGACCCCCCACAACCACCCAGGCATACACGGGTTTACCCGGAACACTAGCCTTCTCCCGCAAATCTTCTGGTCTTACGAAACCCCCACCCACCCAACCGCGCTGGGCAATGAATTTTTTTTCCTCTTTTTTTTATTTTCTCTTTTTTTTTTTCATTCTTACATTTTTTTTTAGTTTTTTTTCTGGGGATATTTTTTTTTATCTTCTTCCCGAGGAGGATAAGGTATGCGCAATCCTGTTTTGCTTTGTTTAGCAAAGACAGGGTTAACACATAGCGACCACATCACCGTGAACTCTTTCGGATTCACGGTGATCTTGCTTGTTCTTTAGCAAGTCCAACACAAAGGTAAGGATCTGTATGTAGACACCCTTACATGCACTCTTCGTACAGTAGATTGCCGTCCACGTCAGCGTCATAGGCACTTTGTATGGAGATCTTATTACGCATAAGCGTAATGATTTTCTTCATAAAAGCAAGAATCTACAGTGTAGACATTCTTATATGCTTCTAGTCGTCGCGATCTTCGCAAGAAAGGACGAACAGCATATCTAATGCCTGACATGTTGTCGCTGGCGGCACCATTCGACAGATTCAGGAAGTCAAAGTGTGCAGGTGTGCGCCATCGTATTTTGCTTTCTTTAGCAAATACAAGATTAACGCATAGCCATCTTCGACGGCATCACCACGAACGAGCTCTCGATCGTATTACATACAATCGTAATGCTTCTCGTCAAGAAAAGCGTAGGCATCCCTATATGCTGCATAGCAACTAGCATCAACTGTCAGTGACTGGCATTTGATCATATTTGCACTGGGAATTCTGCCCACACCTTCGGGCATGTTGGAGACGTTGTTCCGTACGTGGGTGAGTATCGACTTTCTGCGAAGACAGCTACCTAACGGATCATACATTGAAACAATGACCATGGGCGTAATCGTAATGTATTTGGCAACACTCTTTGTTTTGATCAAACTGCACGGCAACTACACGTCGAGTTGCGTTCCAATAAACAGAAACACTCGCGATCGCGAGGCCAGCTGATCAATACAAGTCGAGGAACGCATTCCTCAAGAGAATGCGCCACTATGGTTGTATATTTCAGACACGTTTCATGCAATTTTGCACATTGTTTAGCCTTGCAACTAGGGCTTCTCAACATAGATTGGTAGTTCATTTGACAAAACTCTTTTGTTTTGAACAAAATGCACTTCAGCATGAAGCTTGGAGTGATGACTGCTGACTGGGCAGTACTTTGAGCTCATCAATGAGCCGATTTCCAATACCAAGAGTTTTCAATGCACTGGATTGCAATGAAATAACGGTTCTTCCGTTCTCTAGCACAAGGTATGGCACAGGGACGTCGCAGTCGCATGTCGCAGTTGAAAAGTAGTTGAAGTTGTTGTTTGTTGCCGCTGACATCACCAAATTGAATACATAAAGTAATCAAAGATGGGTACCAAATCAAGGTTCCAACTCGCGATCGATAAATATAAGTTGAGTTAGGCGTGTGCACAATTCCTCGAGAGGATACGCCGCTATGCATGTATGAACAAGCAGTAGCAATCCGACATAGCGTATATGTAATACTATTGTTTGTTCTTTTGTTTAGTATATATTCGACTATGGGATTTGTGCAGCCAAGCGCTGTCACAATATAGTGAGCTACCACTGATGTTTTATTACAAAGACACGTAAGTAGAGCAATAGAGGCACACAACACTCTACTGCCTACTGCTCCACGCCGCAAGCCACAGCACTTAAAACAATAACAAATTGCACTAAGGGAATGCTATCGAAGTAACTATACTTCAGCTTTTATTGAAAAGGTTTTCATTTACTCTACAGCACACGCAGAATAAAAATGAGATACGGGAAAACCCAAGATGTGATCTTATACGCACATTTAACAAACAGTCTAGCTTTAACCTTTTAGATGAGCCAGGATTACCATGGATTGCAAAAAGCAAAACATCAAATGGAGGTACACTCCACTCCACGCAACGTGCAAGGTCGCAACACTCGCAACATGCATTTTTTTCACAGTAGCATAGCAGTAGGGGATATGCAATTGAAACTCGGAATATCAGCATTTAACTAACATTATATTTTATTTGGAGCGAGTCTGGCACCAGACATGTCTACCTACTGATTACCAAAAGCAAACACACAAACTGAGATACGTTAAACACGCAACAAAAAAAATTGGGGTTCGCAGCGACAAAATACCAACTGGATACCAAGATATCAGTCTAAACTCTAAACTGAACAGTGATTGAAAAGAGAGGCAACACATGCTCTACACTACACCACACCAAGACAAATCATCCGCAATTTGTATCCTAATCTAGGAAGGTTTTCAGTAAGGTTTACGTTATCGAATCCATGCCACCTCAGCAATGAACAACAACATTCATCATTTCCGCAAGTTTTTGACAAATTGAACGAAAACATTTCGCCGCAAATCCGCAAAGCAGCCGCCGTTAAAAGAGGCGCAAGAGTAGACATTATTGGTCAGCAAAGGGTTCCGCTCACACCGCCTGAGACGCAATAAAGGCTTGGGTTTGTAATACAATGAGTGAATAAAGGCGCCATAAAACATCAGTGTTTGTGATTACTAAACCGCACAGTTGCGTGAACTAACTAAGTGAACTTTTGACACCCAAAAAGAAAGAATTACGCCGCAAAACAGCAGCTTTAACGTTAAAATGTGCACAAGAGTAGACGTTATTGATCAGCCAAGGGTAGAAAAGTAAGAAGTGACACGATGCAAAACATCATAAAATAAGGAGCCAATAAAGTGAGTGGATATGCCATTATACAAATACATCAGTGTGCTTACTAAACATCACAGTTGCGCAAACTTTTGACACCCAAAACGAAAGAATTACGCTGCGAAGCAGCCGATTTAATGCGAAAATCAAACGCAAGAATGTTGATATTGTTGATCTGCGAAAGTGAGACGGTACAAAAGCGACACCACATGAGACCTAATAAGAGTTTGCAATAAAGCGAGTGGGTATACTGTAACGAGGCCATAGGCCATAATACATCACTACGCATAAGTAACAGCGCACCTACGTCAACCATTGACACAATAAAAAACGAATTTGATCTATATACTATATCGAACAGCAGTAGCTTTAAGGCGCCGAAGTGGTAGTGCGAAGGGCAAGAAAGTTGTTATTAAATCATAAAAAGATAAAGTCGTAAGATTGAGAATGCTAAACTAACACGGACGTTGAATTGAGTTTGTGTATAAAAACAAAGGGTTAACGGCACAAAAGTGCCAGCCTGCCAGTCACAACGATTGCAAAAGTTTCGAAAGAATATGGTTGCGAAGGTAAAAACACCATATAATAGCCTGTCAGCTAGACAACTTGAGACCAAACCGGTCCATAAAACTAAAGAGAATCGTTGAGTTCGATTTGACGCAAATAACATTGGAGAACAGCGAATGACCCTAAGGTTTTGAATTGGGCACTGGATATAGGCCAATAATAGAGTAGAATTGTTCAGGGATATTTCTGCGACACGGGTTTGATTCAGACTATAGGCACTACAGTAATCGCGTAAGAGATATTCAACCATTACAAACAGCGTAGAATTGTACAGTGAAAACGTATGCGAAAACACGGGTTTGATTTGATTTAGGCACTGGGGCACTAGCCCAGTAATTGCGTAAGAGACATTGAGATATTCAACCATTGCAAAGAGCGTAGAATTTTGCAGTGATAACGTATGCGAAAAGACGGGTTTGATTTGGGCACTAGCCCAGTAATTGCGTAAGGATATATTTCAGCCACTAACGAAAGAACGTTGCAAAGGGACTTGCACTTGAACATCACGATATGAACTATTTCGGTTTTGCGGTAAACTAGCGAGTATCGCAATACTAAGACATAAGAAATCCCAACCACAGAGTCATAGTCATAAAGAATAACGAGAGATTTGCGTATCGGTAAAGCACATTGGACAACCAGCCAAAAATTGAATAGTGTAATAGTAATCTGGGTAAAACTGTAAAACACAGGGTTTGCACTTCCTCAAAGTGTCGGCTTTCGCCAATGCCAATATATGCATTCAGGGGTTCAGCGGAAAATAATGTAGCTCACTACACGAGCCAACCGACTGGAAGTTGCCATTTGTAACATAAATTAATTTAGAGAGAGAGAGCCTTAAACCGCCGCAACAAAGTAGACCAAAGGGGAAATTAGCGCCCTCAACCTATACACAACTTTAAAATACCGCAACATGCCAATTATTATCGCCACTACACAAACACACATTGACACGCGCCAGTTTCAGCAAACCAAAAGGGTAAAGGCTGCGCGTCATACATAAAAGAACAGATCAAACGTGATCATTTTAGTATACTCCACATCTCCAATATCTCTCCTTCACATAATTTTAAGATTTCTGAATTTCTAATTTGAATCCTCAACAAAAATAAGAATACCACACACACCTCATTATATGAACATGAAAGAAACCTAATGTTTGCTCTATACAAAAAGGGGGAAGGGGATAGGGAACAATAAATATATAAAAAGTAAACATACTGCCCGACTACAAAGCCCTCTACGCCCATCATCGCGACACCCTGAAAGATACCGGAATTAGTAAGCTACATCAAATTATCTTATTCCTTCTCCTTAGTGACACATATTTACAAAGGTTCCCGCGCTAATAGCTAATACTTGGTCCAACACCTAACTCCCACTAGTGCGAGAAATTAGAAGATTGACATTACCATAAACTTGAAACATCCGGTGGCATTACTACTGACGAATCAATATTTTATGTAAAAAAAAATTATAAAAAAAAAACACACCTCCTAAATGTCCGACCCCTCCTACTTTCGTCGCACGGACTTCGCATCATCAAAGTCATCGTGCTCGGCATCGTCGACTCTCGACTGAAAGGAGCGGCATAAATTATATACTTGTTGAAACACATACATTTCCGAGACTGCAAACGCCTAGAAAGAACAACCTATGTTTCCATCCACAAAACTACTAAACACCGCAAACTTCAAACAAGTATCGAGGAGTACGCAACGCCACTAAGTGCGAGCCCATAACGCGCGACCCACATCCCGGGTCGCGCGTCATGGGCTGGCAACTTGCAACACAACTACCAAACATTTCGGTGACTATAATTTTCACCCAATAACGCGCGCGACATTGTACTGAAAAATAACCGGTTCGCCAAAATACGTGCACCCCATACATTTCTTGAAACACGGCATTGCAACAGCCCCTTAAATCCGGTCACCTCAATTTACACCGAGAAAAAAATGAGTAATCACTCACCGCGTCCGAAGTGGAGTCCGCAACCAGCTGTGGGGGGTCCCTCTCCTCGTTCTCGTCGTCGTCGTCCTGAATAGTTAAATATAGCCTATGTGATCCTACGGTAGAAAACCTACGGTACGGTTATCTTAAGGTACGTTTTTGGATATTTTGATTACAGTAGGTACCCAGGTACCATGTATAAATGGGTAAGTCTCATGTGACGTGTGCAAATGATTAATTTGCTTACTGTAAGGTACCTACGGCACTATATAAATGCAATTACATTTATGGCCATACTACTACTACTTACTACACAGGAAAACGAAATAATTGCTGAAACAAGAAACAATCGTTGGCCCGTAACCAAATGTTCTTTTGGTTCGGTGACGGTTTTCGTCACCAAGTGAGTGGCACAAGAAAAAAAACAGTGAGCCGTCACCAAATAGGTTCACCATTTCACATATATACATAATAAAAAGAACCAAATGACTTACATTCTCTGCCTCGGGCATTTCCACGTCCTCCTCCTCTCGGCGATCGACTCCGATCTGAAATGTGATACAGTTTATACCGTAGTAATTTAAAGCAGAAATACACCACTTTCAAACGTATGATGGATAACGGCACTCCCACATGGTTACGTTACGCAAATTTAACTTGTTTTTTTTAAGCATATTCATCTGCAGCTGACGCATGAAAATGCACAAGTGCCGTTATCCAAGATCCACTTCAAAAACCGGGTGTTAAACCGCATTAAAAACAAGTTACGTTGCTCGGCCGCAACTACTAACATGAATACGAAATACCGTAACCATGAAAAGACAAATATGCCCCCACTTCGGCCAATGTTTCACATCACCGTTACCCAAACCAAAAATTATCAATGTATAAACTGTCTCAACTTGTCTTAGCTCGACATTCACCTCTCAGGGCGCATTGCAATGCGCATGCACGTCGCAGTTTCAATTTTACAACTCTAATAAACCAAAAAAAGCTGACCTGGGACAGCACATTGACAGGTTTGAACTGTGCCTGTTCCGTGCTCGCCCCCACGCCAGTTTGCTCCCCAACTCCAATATTGTCCGCGCACTTCTCCTTCTCTCCATCTCGCTCCTCCGAGGGCGGGCGACTACCACCGAGAAGCTTCTTCGCAGCGGGGGCCTCGTCACTCTCCGACCCACTACCTGAAAAAAATCAATAATAAACAATTCAATGTCTGAATATTGATAAGTACTGACAAATGCTCAAAAAAAAAGACGCACACATCATAAGGGAGGAGGGATTGAACACAAGGCACAGGCACAGCGAGCAACAAAAGAAGTTAAAGCGAAATAACGGCCGGATTTTGCAACGCATCTCAAGTACTTGCATTCCTATGCATTTATGCAAACTGGGGTCTAATTGGGGTCTAGTTTTTATTCTAATTTTTGCTCATTTACATATGCTGCATAATAAAGCAGGTGTTTGCAATGCGCTTCAAAAACCGGCCGGTATTTCGCTTTAAAAGTTACTGTTACAAATCAATAAATAATCTAGCATACCTCACATTTCGAGTTACGCCATGTGGAAATATTGAACAAAGCGCCACTTAACAGGTTACCATCTTCAGAAGAGAAAAAAAGCTCGCTATAACAAACCAAAGAAATAAAATGCTTACTCAAGCGCTTGCGCGGCGATTTCGGGGATTCTTTCTTCTTCACAACGGCGGGTCTCGGCACGGTCGGGGTCGGGGTCGCGGTAGTGGTTGCCCGGCTGTCGGCAATGCCACTACCTCCAATCGGGTTGCTCTGGGGATGGCCTCCAACGCTCATTCCATCCAACTCCAAGCCTAAAAACTTAAGGAGAGTGTTTGTGCTGAAACCGGCACACAATTCATAAGGCTACAGGTCTATCTACTCCAGGTCTACTTCACGGCATTACAGGTACATGTACGCTGAGGAAAAAAAAGACAATTTCCAAGAGTATTTATGATAACAGCTGGTCAAAACGCGATGCTAAGGCATATTGGTTTGTCGCACACAATAGTCAAATTTCAAAATTTCAAATCATCTGGGGCGAAACAAGCCAATAAGTAGTACATTTTGTATCATGCGAAAAATTAGCAAGGTGAGAACTACATGATCAGATGCTCTACATACACCGAAAAGACGCTACCGCAATTCTGTTCGACCAAATTGAGAACGGGCAACGGGCAAAAGTACAAACACCACGTTACACACAGTTCAGGGTAGTGTTATTTGCCTACGCTTACCATCCACACAAGTCGTTCGTGCCATAAAGTCATGTAAGCACAGGTCACAGAACCTGTTGACGGAAAGAAATCACAACTTACGTGCATCCCGGGCCTCAGCAATTGCGGCACGATGGTGCTGTGCCATTCTTCCGCTCATCCACCTTGCATCGTGCAACTTCCGTTCGAATTGGGCGACCTTTGCATCCGTTTCCTTCGTCCGAGCTTCGACCTCCGCCTCAGCGTCGCTCTAAATTTAATAATTTATTATATAAAGGAGATGCGCACAAAAGCAAACACGAGTAAAATGTTTGAAAAACAAATGAGATCTATTGAAAGGAGACAAGGTCACAAAAGTGGGATTTTTTTGGAACTTATAACAAGAAAATTGGGATTATGAGTATGAAATAATGAAATACAAAATCATATAATACATTTATTGGTAAAGTGGCTGAAAGTTGAAACCGGGCAGTAACCAATTTCGCAAATATGAAAGAATACTACCTCGATCTGGTCACGACGCCGCGGGTCACGCACAACATCTAGCTCAGCTAATAGCCTAAAAATACCAATAACAGTACAACACAATTATTACAGAGTTAGACAAATGAGACAAATCAGACAAATGACAGACAGTTTTGCTGAGCGATGAAATAAAAACCAAAAGCGATGGGGAATAGATAATTGTGCGCAGAAATTCAGTTTCCAATCAAGTTAACGAATTGAGAGTAAACCAGTAGTTTTATAAATTCAACAACGATCATTTTTTCCCCCGTGTTTTTATGCATTTTGCATGCACCACGGCACTTTGCCAGACCGTAGTTTAAGCGACCGCTAGCGAGTTTTAGAATCGACAGTGTGTGCACAAACACATATTGTCGGGAAATAGCAAGAAAAAAAAAAGAATATTAGAGTGAAAAATATTATTTGTGGATTTGCACTGATGAAATGTAAAGGACCAACTCACCTGACAACCCTGTCTCTCGCCTGCTCCATCTTCTTAAACACGGCCAGGTGATCCTCTCTGAGATCCACAATTGTCCTTGTGTCGGCTAGATGTTCCTCTCGGATATGCCCGATCTTCTCTACAATTATATAATAATAATAATTAATTGCACGACCAAGATGCGCACAACCATCTATAATTCAGTTATAAACACAGCCAAGACCGCAAAACGGAAATTATGAATCAGGGAGCTGATGTACAAAGAAAGCATGTGTTGTGGAATCCTATGGCATGGAGCAAGTGCATTAATTAGCCAAAGATCCAGGAGCCCAAGTTCCAAAATAATACACTGCTGGGAACAAACACTCCTACAAAAAGCGCCTAGTATCACGCAAAGAGATATTCTAGACTCAAAAGACTAAGAATGAACGCTATTAAAAGAGCTTACCCAAATAGATGCAAAGTTCCCCTTTGTGCGCCTTGATCCGCCCGTCGAGTGAAGGGAGCCTAAAACGCACATTTTCAATCGATATACATAGCGAACAATGAAATAAGACTGTCAGCTTGGTGTGCCTTCCTCAAGATAAACAGGCACGGGTTGAATGAAATGCGTGATCATCCATTATCCAACCTTTCGATCAATACAATGAAATACAAAATGGTAAGAAAAAGTATCTGACCTGCTCCTAGCCGCCTGGAGTTCCGATTGGGCCTGGTAGAGTTCCCAGTCCAACTGTTGTATCTTGTCCTTCAGGTCAGAAATCACTAAATCATCCCATTAAGCGACTAATCAACAGTCACAGGAATATGAAAATTGCAGTTTTAGAATTTTTTAATATCATTTTAACTCATCGCGGGCATTCAAATTCAGATAAAAAACGACTTTTTGGTTTAGAATGGTAATTTTTATTGTATTCAAATTCATATACAAAAAGACCGTTTTACAAGTGTTACTGTAAATTAAGCGCCTTGAATATGCAAATTTAGCAATAATACATACCAGGGGCGCAGGCACAATGGGTCGAGGCAGTCGATCTCGTCTCATTCTGCTTCACATTTGCCAATTCGGCCTTTAACTTCTTTAGCTCAGAATTCTTCATAAGTCCATCGGCGATCACAGTCGCCAACCTGGCCGATAACGCATCATTCCGAGCTGAAATGAAAGATTTCTGACTGGAACAAACAACAATATGCGCTTAAATCTGTATAAATAATGGATGCTGGTTAGTCACCAAAACAGTTTAGTCACCAAGTGTGCAACATTGTACTCCTAAAGTTCTAAAATAATTACGGATAATTCATTAAAACCACTTTTGCTTTACAGTTCAATAAATGTCACCGAATTTTTGATTATGAGAGTAACAAATAGAGAAAAATTAATCTACCTCTAATCCTTTGTGTGCGTACCGGGCGGCCGTCCGGGAGCTGAAAGTACGTAATTACAGCATACACTAGTAACAAATCAATCAGAAACAAATACGAAAGGTTTAGAGTTCAGAACATACGAGGACGGAAAGCTGGAGCTGGATCGGCAAAAGAATTGAAAAGTCGCTCTGGCCGCACGTTGCATGCATTTTTGGCAAAATGCCACACGACGAATCCATACCGTAGTTTGCGTTTTTTAGAAAACACAACTTATTAGTATTATTTATTTTAAATCATTAACTCACAAACGTCTCCATCCGTCTGCTCATGCTCTTGACCTGTTTCAGCGAATTTTTCATAAGCTTAATCACATCCACTTCTCCCAATTCGTCAACCAATTTCTCGACATTTCCGGGCGTTTCACTTTTGCTGAGCTGAAAACTCGTTATTTCAAGTTTCAGATCAGAGCATATAATTATTTCTGTGATCACAAACGCGCAGAATTGCAACTCTAAAGAGCGTCTTTACAGGACGGGAATGAAGAGTGCAAGAGTCGAGACCCCCATCTGCACTGTATTCTTAATGTTAGATATAAAACGATAACGATCCAACTGCCACCTTTCACCACATTTTTATAATCGGGAAGATATCGGAATTACATATTTCTCGTCAATCAATGTACCCTCATCCAAAAAAAGAGCTAAAACTGATGTAAGTACAAAAAAAAGCGGACGATAAACTCACGTTGGTGCACCTCAGCAGGACAAATTTGACCGGAAAGGTGATGTCGCCCGTCTTGTTGTCGATGGCATTTACAAAGGCACGGAAGCAGCGGAGGGCTGGGGCCAGCACCCTCGCAGCTTCTGCCTAAAATAGTTTAATTAATAAACGCAGCGCAACATAGAAGTGATAGACGAAAGCGTTGCATGGCGTAAATGTGGTGCGGTGGTGTGCTGAACCCTGGCGAAGTTCTGGCAACAAATTGGCAAAGATCCCCGAGTACAAACCTGTTCAGCCACCGTGCGACCAGCGTCGTGGATCACACTAACGCAGGTTCGGGCCGCGGATAGCAACGCGAACGCGAACATCGTGGGAGCGACTGCGGTCGTCTTTCCGATGGAAGTCATCTAAATTAAAATAAAATAAAAGTAGGAGCCATGGCCAATCATAGGTATCCTGGAGCTTGTGGTTGAAGCTGCACAAAAGGGGGATAATTATGAGCATGTAAATATCGCTTTAACTCTCTGCAGAAAATATACGTATGCGCTCTGACACGATGGGTGCGTCAAAGATCCGCATATATAAATCACGAGCAACTAATGAACAACTGCAAACTCGCCGCTCACGGCAAATGAACGAGCAAACAATGTGCGAAATGCCGTGCAAATAACGAACAAGTAGTAACTATCGTGGGCGTCAACTTGCTGTGCGCGGGCGCGTGTGTAAATAGTGTGTTTAGTGGTTCGCGGCAAGCGTACAGTGTGCGCCCCAATACGATGGGCACGAAGAAGTTGCGCGTGTGTAAGTAGTCGAGAGAAATGAACAGTGCGCGAAAGCTATTCGTATGTACGTAGCAAAGGAAATTGGCAGTAACATAGGGTGTTGCGCGTGTATAAATTGCGTGCGTAATGCGTAGCGGCAAGTGTGCACTGTGTGCGCCAAAGAGATGGATGCGCAAACGTTGCGCGTGTGTAAGTAGTCGACAGAAGTGAACAGTGCGCGCCAACATAGGGCATGCATAAGTAGTGGAGAGAAATGAACAGTGCGCTCCAACATAGGGTGCGCGAAAGCTATTCGTATGTACGTAGCAAAGGAAATTGGCAGTAACATAGGGTGTTGCGCGTGTATAAATTGCGTGCGTAATGCGTCGCGGCAAGTGTGGGTTGTGTGCGCCAAAGAGATGGGTGCGCAAACGTTGCGCGTGTGTAAGTAGACGAGAGAAATGAACGGTGCGCGCCAACATAGGGCGTGCATAAGTAGTCGGGAGAAATGAACAGTGCGCGCCAACATAGGGTGCGCGAAAGCTATTCGTGTGTACGTAGCAAAGGAACATGGCAGTAACATAGGGTGTTGCGCGTGTATAAGTTGCGTGCGTAATGCGTCGCGGCAACTGTGCAGTGTGTGCGCCAAAGAGAAGGGTGCGCAAAAGTTGTGCGTGTGTAAGTAGTCGAGTGAAATGAACAGTGCGCAGTAACATAGGGTGTTGCGCGTATGTAGATAGCGTGCGTAATGTGTCGCGGCAAGTGTACAGTGTGTGCGTCAAAGTGATGGTGCGCAAAAGTTGCGCGTGCATAAGTAGAGAGAAATAAACAGTGCGCGCCAACATAGGGTGTGCAGGGTGTAAGTAGAGAGAAATAAACAGTACGCGCCAACATAGGGTGTACAAAAGTTGCGCGAGTGTTAGAAGTCGAGAGAAATGAACAGTGCGCACCAACATAGGATGCACGCAAGTTGTGCGTGTGTCGAGAAAAATGAACAGTTAGCTTGCGGAAAAGTAGCGCGTGTGTAGCGAATCGAGAGAATGAACAGCGCGCGCCAACATAGGGCGCGCGAAAGTTGCGCGTGTGTAAATAGACGAGAAAGATGAACTGCGATCGCCAATGCAGGGCGCGAGAAAGTTGCACCTATGTAAATAGCGTGCGTAAGGCGTCGCAGCAAATGCAGTGTGCGCGCCAAAGTGCAGGGTTCGCGAAAGTTGTGCGTGTGTAAGTAGTCGAGAAAATGCACATTTAGGTTGCGGAAAAGTTGCGCGTGTGTAACTAGCGTGTGTAGCCTCGCAGCAAATGTACGGAGTGCACGCCAGCTTCATGTGTGCGCCAAAGTTGCGCGAGGAACTGTGTGCGCTGAAGCCTGGTTGGTGGGTGCGCGAAAGTTGTGTAGGGTGCGTGTGTGTAATAAGAAAATGTGTGTTTCTGAGTTAAATGAGTCTGTAATTTCCATTTATTTTGTGATTTTAAGAGGGAAACTGGACCGAATATCACAGTAATAGCAAGATATCCAGAAAACAAAGCGTGATAACATAAATCTAAGTATATTTTAGCATTCGTGCGAAGCGCAATTCCGATTTGACTAATGCAATGCGCTCAATCGAGAGAGGGTAAGAATTATGCTCAATCGAGAGAGGATGAGAGGGAAGAGAGAGCTAGATAGAGAGCAAGAGAGAGAGAGAGAGAGAGAGAGAGATAGCAAGAGAGAAAGAGAGAAGCACGATGAAGCAAAAGTGAAGATGAATATGGACGGTATCCCACATCATGCCTTGGGGTACTGTAACACGAGAGGAAAACAAACGTTCGCGCCTGATTGTTTGATTTGTTACTGTAGTCAAAGCAATGACTATGTTCCTCATTTGCAGTTTAGCGGAAATCATAATCCCATGTTTCCTCCAAAACAAGCGGGAAACGCGGGATTCCGTTCTTATTGCGAGCGCTAATCAAGGGCCTTGCCGCTAACACAAGGCCTTGCCTAATGTTTAATTGCGGGACGTGAGTATCTAATCTGTCAGGAAACATGCGACTTTTCTTATTGCGTGGGACTGGGTGCTAGCCTGCCGGAATTTATTTTTGTTCCGCGGGAAACGGTCAGTAGAAGAACAGAGTAGGAGCTAAATACAGTCGTGTGATACAGTAAAGTGGTGTGTGCAATACTGCAATACTCAAAAAATAAACAATTCGGCACGCTATCACAATATGCGAATCTTCCGCCGTATAAGTCGCAATGCTATTAGATTTTTGTACTTATAACTAGAAGCCCGGCCACGCACAGCAAGCTCTTAGAAGATGCGGGGTAATTGCGTAATAGCAAAAAGAGGCGAACAATACTCGCAGTTCACAAAGATGAAGTGAAATAATACATTCTATAGATTAGAGATAGCAGATTATAGGATAGGAACAGTTAAAACAAAAATTTCAGAAAATAGGAATATAGTGAGTTGAAATTGAACACAATACGCATTGTTCACGACAAGCGAAAGCTTAAAACAATGATTTTGTCTATTGTAAATTTTCACCATAGTCAGCAAAAGATTGAACATGCGCGGAATTGAACCATTGACCATTAGTCCTGTGTTCAGCACCATTGGCACTGCGCTATGGTCGCTTGAAGTGCAATAAACTCAGAGCATATAGTGATGACAAGTGGAAAGCTTTACAGAGAAAAGAGCATGGACCATATTGAGATTGACACATATATATTAATGAGAGAACCTTGCACATATAGTAATGAGGGAATATAAAAGAATATTCAAGGAAGAGTTTCAATTATGTTTAAAAGTGACTAACCTTTTCAATACTCGCATCCAAATGTCCGTTTATAGAGGCCATAATGATAGCAGCACTCTATATGTTGATCTGAAAATATTAGTAATTTATTCACACAATACATACAGTAAAATACAGAACAGCAACTGTCGAACAAAAGATTTAAGTGAAAAATTTACCTTTCCTCGGCTTGATAGTTATCTAGCCAAGGAAAAGCAAATTAACACTATATATAATGCAGTTTTAACTAGTAAACTAAATAAAAATGTTAAAAACAATGAAAGCAACCGTCAAAAACAACTTACATTTCGAAAATAAATTTGCATAAGAGGAAATTTCATCATTAGTTGCAGACGGAGTGAAAATTAGCATACCGGAAACGCGTGTCTGTTATGATATGATTCACGTATGACTTTTTAGTTTCAGGGTATGTATGGAGCTAATTGTAAGCGATTTGTATATAGTTTGGCAAAAACAAATAGTTTTGACCAATAAGGTATATAACAAAAAGTGTTCTACGTTGGGATAAAAGGAATATTCAACTGACTTTTGACTAATTGTTTAGAAAACGCACATAAATGCATATAAAATAGAAAATAAGAAAACACTGGAAAACGAAACAATTATCGAAAAACTGTCGTTGACCCATCACCAAATGGGTTTTTACCGAAAAACACCTGGTGACTGGTTTGTGACCATCTGATGACGGTTTTCGATGAGGTCAGCAAATGGGCAAGCCCACTAAAAACAACAGTGAGCCGTACCGTTTGGGTTCACCCATTGCATATGAACGTGAACGAAAAAAGCAGTTGTACATGTAAAATGTTTATTGGATTGAATAAGAATAAGAGTACTCCGAAAAAGCACAAATTCCTCCTTTATTTATCCTTGTCAATGCTCTGTCGTTCGTAGATGAGTCCGTCAGCTCTCCAAATAAGTATTGCTTCTAATATGACTACATATGAAAAGAAATACAAATACATAACACGCTTGCCATTCAATGGGTTATATCTAGTATGTAGTAAAGCACTGTTATTCACAAAGTCAAATACATGTAAGATATATTCCGACACAAATACACAACATGCTTGCCATTCAGCACTGTAAGCACTGTTATTCACCAAGACAAGTAAGATATATTCCGGCTTATTTATCCTTGTCAAAGTCCTGTCCTTCATAGTCGAGGTCGGTCAGGTCGGCCATACTGTCCAGGTCACTGTCACCAGCATAGGAAGAAGTATCATCGTCTGCAAACTTGATTATTAGTTCTAGTTTTTTTTTAACCTTTTATTGCCTAAGCCAACCGGAACTGTACAACATTCAGTGACTTTTACGCTGCGAATGCGCGCTCACTAGAGGAAACAGATCCATCAACATTGTGTGCCCTTTGCACATTATCGCACATTATCGCCCAGGCCCACTGTAGATGGTCTGCCGCACCATAATGGCGCTCCAGTTTTGTGCCGCGACAGTGCCTAGATGTTTCTTACCTGATATGAGCGGTTCCCGTATGGTTGAGTATGGATATGGACCGGGTCGTAGTTGAGTTTCCTCTGAAATAAATTGGTAAATTATTGAAGACGCGTTTCCGCTCAATGTGTTGAATAGCCCATTATAGAAGCATTAGAGGTTAATAAAGAAATTTATTTCTGTTTCTCTCATAACGCTATGCTATCTGGTTATTATTAGCTTATTGGCAACTGAAGTGTTGAATATAATAGGTAGAATCTTCGAGCTTATTACGACTGCCGGTAAGACAGATTGGGCAGATGTAAATCAAATCTTTATGTCAACCGAAAGGTGAAACATAATCAAATCTTTATGTTTCACCTTTCGGCATAATATTTGAGACTGAAATCCCAAATCAGAAACAGACCTTTTTTGTTTTCCAGTTCTTGTCGGATTTTTGATTCTGGAGCTAGTGTCTTTAGAACGACTTCTGCCATACGTGGAGGTAGGCGAGCTGAAGTTAGTTGAGCATTAAAGTTTTTTATGCAAAGTTTATGTATTTAGTCTTCGTTCTAATCGTTTTATATTATTTTCTTAAAGTATCTAATGTAATAATTATTTTCTAAAACTAGTAGAGCATGCTGAGACGCTAACAATGATTGCTCTGGTGTTATCAATCAAAGGCAGGAAGAATCTTGACCGGTGCGCCGCAAACACGGTGCGCAGCGCGTGTCCGCCGCCATTATAAGGCGCATCCTATTGGACGCGCGCCAGCTCAAGTTAAACTTTTGAAAAGCACTAACCTGTAAGCCGACACGCTTCCTCTAGAGTCTTTTGCTCGTCTTGTACCGATTCATTTTTCTTGTCGTTCTTTAAGATTTCTCTGAAAATTACAACAACGTTTACTTACTCTCTCCTATCAGTTATCCTGTGGTTTACGCCTAGGTGAAAGAATCCATTTCTAAGAGTTCATACTTACCCTCGCATATTGATTCTAAACCAAACCACAGAAAATAATACTACAGACATATTACTCGAGACTGGACTTCCGCCTTGAAGGAGAATATAAACATTAACATTTACGCCTTACTTAAATAAATTTCCTTTGCTCATTTGCACTTACGCAGCTCTCTTCTTCATGAGTAGTTGTGCTTGGGGGTAGTACTTGATAACGTCATTGAGATCTTCCTTCTGAAGGACGAAGAGGGTGGCGTATCCACGGGCAACGATAGTGGCGGTACGACGATTGTTACCGTCAAGGCCGAGCAGACTGTAAGGATACATTTATTATTTACCAGTCGGCTACCGCCGCCTGAGGCGTCTTTCCAATATTCGCTGATGGTCGCTATGTTTCACTGGGCTATATCTATAAGTAGAAGCAACTCTTTCTCGCAAGAATAGTTTCCTGGGGATAGAACTTAGTTTTGGTTCGCCCATTTTAGGACGTTGACTAAATTCCTCCTAAATTGCCTGTAAATCGTTGGACAAATATAGCGTCCAAAAAATTTCCAAAACCGAAAAGCAGCGGAATAAGCGCGTGGCTGATACGCCGCAATGTTTCGCTGGGATATATAAGTTAGAAGCAAACATTTACATAAAGGAAATTGTGTTCATCTTTGTATTTTCCTTTTGAAACCTACACCAATATCAAACACGGGGGTAGAACTTAGTTTCTGTTGACTATATTTCTCCTAAATTGTCTGCAACTTTTTCTATAAAAAAAAAAAATTGCCAAAGCCTAAAAGCAGCGGAATAAGTGACCGCTATTTTACTTTTTGAAAACTATACGAATGTTAAACATGGGATCGAACATAGTTTTAGTGTGCCCTTTATATAACTGGTGAACGTATTCCTCCTAAACTGTCTGCAAATCGTAGACTCTATAAAGCAGAAAAAATCCCAATCCTAAAAAATTGTCACAGATCTTTTCCTTAACTGTATCAAACTAAAGAATGTCGTCGAACGTTACAGGTGATACCGTGTATTATCCATACTAAAGCAAAAACTACGCGAAATTAAGAAATTCTGTTGAATGTTCTTTCGTTCGACCGAAACATCGCTCAAGATTGGGACGCTCGTTTCATGGGAAATAAGGGAAATGTGCAGAGAATTACTCAATGCTTTGTTGCAAAATATGTCGACTAAATCTTTGTAAAATGAGTAAATGAAAAATTAGACTACGAAGTGATTACAAAAAAGTATTTCATAAAAAGTTGTCAAGGATTGTGATTTGGTAGTTCTTTGAGTTGTGAGTGTTCTTTGTTCCCTAAAATGACCTGCGCGCCACCGCGCCCGAACGATACACCACACATATTCCACATATGCAGCCTTTTTTGGACGTTTTTGAGAGAGGCGCTCGGGAAGTGAGATGGCTCAGTGCACGGGAACGTGAACTACTGAACCAATCCTACAACCTGAGCGTAACGCACATCATCCAAACGTACACTCAAACAAACGAACAAACAAACAAACAAAGCCCCAACTTTATATAATAAGATTTTTATTTTATTAAATTCACCAAACAAGTGTACATCCGAGGTTGTTATGAGGTGTAGGTAGACAGGGGCAACTCTACTGAGTGAGCTCAATTCAACAAGAGAGGAATTCAATCGAAAATGGGCATGATTTGAGAAGCAGACATTGAGAGCGAGTTGGTGTGAGTGTGAGAATGAAATAAGATAGAGAGAGAGAGAGAGAGAGGGAGAGGAGAGGGAGGAGAGGGGAGAGAGGAGAGAGGGAGAAGAGAATATGAGAGAAATAGAGAAAATTTAGAAAGAAAAGGAGATGAGACAAAAGGCGTCATGGTACAAGATCCAGCTCACCTAATCTCTCCGAATACTTTTCCTTCGTCAAGGGAAGCGAATACTTTTTCGTTGTTTTGCCCGCCGACCACATCCAGAATCCCCGAGTTGACAATGTACATTTCTTTGCCCACGTCGCCCTAGAACAATAACGTAGGTGAAATGAGGAACTACTCATTATTCTTGTATTGTGAAGCAACGTATCTTAGGGTTTCTGTTGCTCGAGATTAGTTTTAACCTGCTTTTTTCTCTGCACACTTGTTTCAGATTTCTTTCTTTATTGTCCACATGATTCATGCGGATAATAAAATTGAATCAAGGTGCAAATCCCAGAAACCCGTCAGTCCCGTCAGCACAACATCCATGGCTTCAGAGATAAAGAATACGCTTGTTTGAAGTGACGGGTACCAAGTTGAATTGTTTTACTCCAGCAGAAAGGTTTTTACTGAACAACATTAGAAAAATGGCTGAATTAATAAGATATCTACTATAATGCGATAGAATGAGAAAAAGAAAATATAGACAATGAAGATGTAGAAGAGAAATAGATAGATAAGAAGAACACGTACGGACAGAGCAAATGATCTACATTATATAAATTACCTTTGCGCAGACCGTGTCTCCAGGCAGGTAGATAACAGGTCGGAGTTTGAGCACCAAATCGCGCAGAAAAGCACGATCGCAATCCTGCAAGTATCATAGGGGTATGCGAGGATGTCGTGCTCATACTCAGACTCTCCTCTCTCTCTTTCTCCCTCTCTTTCTCTGCCTCTCATGTAGGTCTCTCTCTCTATTTTCCTTTCATTCATTATCTATTTTCCTACTTTCCCAATCTTTCGTTCTAAAGTCACTTTTTCTCTTTACACCTCTCCCTCCAATTCACTTATTCGTTTATGTCATTTCTCTCTACCTATTGTTTTATAAGGCCATTGTTAGAAGGCTTATTATAAGATAAGGGCCCCAATTAATTAGCAAATGTAGCAATCCCACCTGGAACAATTTCACCTTGCTCAGCGTATTGTAGTGCACGGAGAGGGCGAGGTCGGTCTGCAGTTTTAGCGGCAGCTTCTCAATTAGTTTCTTCTCGTCTGCAATATTATGGAAAAGGAATGAGACTTGGATGCGGTTTTATGAACTTTGTTGTGGATGAGGGGTTCAAAAACAAAACTCGGGTGGCGTGCGGCGCAAGCATGGCGAGAAAATGTTGCGCGGCGAAGTCGTGGCGACCGTACCAAAATGCACTTCGCCCTTCTTACAATCAGCGTTCTCACCTAAAGTCTTATGCTGATCCCACGTGTATCGGAACCAGTCACGCACGCGGTCTGTCGTTTCCTGGAAAACTAATTCGCGTACATCCACCAAGTATACAATAAATAATAAATATATTATATATATACCTTATTCCATAAAAATGTCCGCTGTCTTTATCTCTCTATCTTTCTCTCTTTCCCACTCTCTATATTTCCCATTCCCTGTCTCTTTCCCTCTCTCTTTCATTCCATATTATTCCCCAAACATAGAAAGATCAGAGCAATTCCTCTTGGATAATCTCCCAGTTACAGAAAAGTTTCACCTTTTTGAGGCCCAATTTCTTGCACTCTGACAGTGCATTATCCATTTTACGCTGGAATTCCGATCGGTTTCG
>JAANDG010000865.1:0-44490 GCA_036852015.1 Pelodera strongyloides | reverse complement strand
CTGGTCTTCATTATAGTAGATCAGGGGGCGGGATTCTAGCAAAGCCATTAAATTTTAAATATTGATTTCTAATTATCGATTTATTGATTTTTTATGCTAATTTTGGTATTTTTGGTACATTTTCGGCCCTAGCGCGCTTCTGAATGAAAATTTTGCGCCCAAACTTCTGCATTAGATAACTGAAGTGTTGCTGAGAATATTTCTCTCTCACGGCATCTTTCCCCGATATCGATTTCTTAGACTTTTGGGGCCTCGAACATTGCACCTTCGCAGTTTTGTGCGCACAGCCGAAGCCCCGCCCCTTTTGCCTCATACCAGATGGGTTCATAGCTCATAGTTTACGCGGACAGTGCGCACGCAGTACATTATAAAATAAAGCATTTTCCATGGAAAACAACTTCTATATAATATAAATTCTTTTATATTTGGTTATTTTTTCACATGTTCAAGCTGGTAGCCTGGGATCCCCCTTTTTCTTTTGACAAATGCGTGTGCTTTTGCTGAAGTGTAGGTGAATAGGGAAATATTGAATGCGGAAAAGATATTATATCAATATCGAGTGTATATTATATCAATATCGAGTGTTTTATTCAGCACTCATTGGAATTTGGGTTATCAGGACGCTAGCAAAAGTTAATTAATGAGAAGTTGGAAATTCCAAGGCTTTAAAGTTGCAAAATAGTATTGTTTTTTTTTTATTATATACCGGTCGCCTAACTCCTCCAGAGGCCTGAGGTGACCTTTACTTACAAAAACAACATGCCTTGTAGTACATTGGCAAAGAGTTTGGCTACAGAGCTGAAGGTCGTGCGTTCGGTTTCGGCCAAAGCCGAACGTTTTGCGTTCAACATTTAGCTTTTTTGAGTGGCACACTATCAGTGCCGTTTACATAATCATTGATCTTTTGTGAATTATAAAAGGAGATAGAGCCCACTACTGTGTCTCACTTAGTACTGAAGTTTCTCATTCAGAAATTTCTCAAATAATACTTCATGAATAAAGCTACATAATTTAACCTTCAGTTGTCCCTAATTAACTATATAATTCCTGTGAGCTTTCACGACCCAGTAGCTGAATGGCGCAACTGGTAGAGCAGAAGGATTGTTAGTTATGGAATGATAGTTCGTTCGGGCTCTATTGTATATTGTATTGTAGAATTACCGTCTCATGGAAATCTAGGCGTCCCAAGGAGCCAACCGTCCCACTCATGGGACAACAACGTCCCATTAAAGGAACAACTGTCCCAAGGGAATCTAGCCATGGACCTCCCAACCGTCCCATAGACTTCCAAACCGTCCCATGAAAATTTGACCTCCCATGGCCCTTTCAAAGTCCCAGAGCCCTCTCAACCTCAACAGACTCAATACTTTATTCTTTTTTTCCATTGCCAAAAAACTTGATATGTAGTAATGTTTGAGTGAGGTAACATCCATTCTGGCACCATGGGACGGTCAGATTTCCATGGGACGGTTTTCCCACTCATGGGACGCCTAAATTTCCATGGGACGGTAATTGTACAATAAATAGAACACAAGTTCGCGCATCGACGATCTTTTTGCAACAATGGATACTCGAGGCTCACGAAAAATGCAACTCCTAATTCATTCTCCTAATTCCTAATTCATAAAAAAATTGAGCGCCTTAGGGTAAAACAGTTTAGTGAAGTCATCAATTTATGACAAATTTGGGTTTCACGCATAAATAGTCCATGTTATGCAGCGTATAGGGGTATAGTATAGGTTAGTAGTTTTTAAGAGTTTTTGAAGTTTTTTTTGAAGTTAGTCGTTTAGTAGTTTTTGAAGACAGCGTATAAGGGGTATAGGATAGGTTAGTAGTTTTTTTTGAAGACGAACAAGGTTTAAATTCTTTTCCAGTCAAATGCATAGTTGCGGAACAGCGATCGAATTGTAGGCAAAGAATTAGAAGTTAAAGTTTATTTATTACGTCCACTCATACTAACAATAAGTGTGTTTCATTAGGATTAGGCTTGTTTATTGGAAGCTACCACTAACACCTAACCTAATGACCATAATCTTTCTAAAGGAAATTTTTTTATTAAAATAAAGAAATTATCTTTCGATAAAACTAAAGACATTGAACACCTAGTGTTCTCCAACTGCTTTAACCAACGAAGAATGATAAGTTGCAGAATTGACCCTCACAATCAGTGTATAATGCATATTTAATTATGTGAGTTACTTATTTATATCCCGTAAATGAACATTCAATTAGTTCGGCGTTAGGCCTGATATTTTCCAAATATCTCTAAAAAGAGGAAAATTATTTTATCGTGAAAAAGTGCTCTGTTTTAGGTAGGTGTTTTTGGCTCTTCTCGCCATCATTACAATGAAGTACTTAGCTAATTATCAGAAAATTTAGCGGCGACAAAAAGAGACCAATTCGGTTGTGGGCTGCATCTACAAAAAGTGAAAAATTCATTATGTTAATACTTAACTATTTTATGAAAATGACCAGTCGGTCTCTTCCGACTGCAAGAATCGGACTTCGGCCGATTGTTACCCTACTACTTAAATTTCCTATGATACTATGATTCTTTACTTTTATTTGCTAATTATTTATTTATATCCAACGGGGACCAAAAATTGCGGCGCTCCATTTGTCTGCTGGTTCACGTAAACTTTTGAAATGTGTTGCGAACTATGGAAGTATACATAAAGAGAATTGAGCAAGTGGACAATTTAAAGAAGGAAGTGTAATTTTTTGAAGCTGTACGGTACTACTCCTTTTGTGGCATACCAATATATAAATGCCTATTGTCAGTCTCACATAACAATGTAGATCACAACACGACAAATACGTAACATATCTGAAAAGGGTCTCGCTTAGTGAAATATATTTCATAGATCATTTTCATTCGCATAGTTTGTTTTCTATTCACTGAACAGACATGTTTTTATTTAACTTCTACACCTGTGTGACTGCTCAAATAGTAGCCTCCAAGTTTGAGTAGTGCTAAAAACTATACGTCTATCGTTACACCTTTTCTCCAGCCGCAATTTTGGCTCCCCGTTGGATAGAAATAAATAATTAGCAAATAAAAGTAAAGAATCATAGTATCATAGGAAATTTAAGTAGTAGGGTAACAATCGGCCGAAGGCCGATTCTTGCAGTCGGAAGAGACCGACTGGTCATTTTCATAAAATAGTTAAGTATTAACATAATGAATTTTTCACTTTTTGTAGATGCAGCCCACAACCGAATTGGTCTCTTTTTGTCGCCGCTAAATTTTCTGATAATTAGCTAAGTACTTCATTGTAATGATGGCGAGAAGAGCCAAAAACACCTACCTAAAACAGAGCACTTTTTCACGATAAAATTTATTATTTCTTTTTTCGTTAGCAACCTATGCCTATTAAAATAACTTATTATTAGTTCCACTATTATTATTGGTGCACACTAATATTACTGCTATAAGAAATTATGTGCAGCGAGTTAGGTACTTAGGTAGCTTATGACTATGCTACACTATATTATTATTATTACTTATTATCAATATGTGTATTGGTGAACACTGGCGAATTTAACAAATAACGTTGACTCTGCGGTATACTTTATATTCTGGCGAGGCTGAGTTGAGTCCATCTGTCATGGTGTTGTGCGATTGGTTGTAGAGTTGATTGCGCAAAACAGGAGTGGCGTTGTGGTATTAGGAACTGTCGGGCGAGGCCCGTGACCTACCGTTTCGAGGAAACGAGTATTAAAAGCTTTGAGAAAGCTGGATGTCCTGAGAGGATAATCCGTACCGAAAGTCGAGGACTTGTGGTGTCTTTTTGTTTGTATGTGTGTTACACATATTGTCGTTGCAGTGTGCAGTTCACTCTACGACGGGATTATACGTAGAGCCGGCGTGTGCTCGGCGATGTTCGAGAAGTTTAACCGTCAAAAAGCTCATATTTACGATTGGCATTGTCGTCTGAGCATTCAAGGTTAGTTTCAATCTGTGGCTTAATGATGTTCCATATGAGCTGAACGAACTGATGTTCTCTGTAACGCAGGAAGGCGGTTTCTATACAGTAGAATAGAGCACTTTTGTGATGTTGTCATTGTTATTAAACTGTCTGATGATGTCACTGTGCGGTATGTGGGTGATTTTTCGAAATTGAATTCACTAAATGAGCGAGTGCTGAATAACGTGTGAAGTGCTATTGACCCTTAGCACGTATCGCTATTTGCTACATATACTCTCTATTGGAGGTTTGTAGGTGATTTTCCTATTGAATTCACTAAATGAGCGAGTGCTGAATAACGTGTGAAGTGCTATTAACCCTTAGCACGTATCGCTATTTGCTGCATAGACTCTCTATTGGAGGTTTGGACGAAATTTAATTTGTATTGTTCCGAGATGCCTTTTTCAAATATGGTTGCAATACGCACAGATGTGGCAGTTGCGTGTGGTCTAGACTGGACGATCAGACGAATTAGACCAGCACCGTTTAATATTAGTGAATTTGTTGAATCATTCGCGTTATCTCGCACCGTGATGTATTTTGTATCACTGCTAGCCATACTCACTTATTTAGCCATATAAAAAGCAGTTCAAGACTTTATATGCTCTACTTATAAGGATATGATTAGCGGCGGATTATGTAAAGCTTGTTAAGCGGTAGTGATACGTGACGTGGACTATGGTCGTTGGGAAGAACTTAGTATAAAAGTACGATACGATAAGGTTAGTGACGGCGAAACAATGGTTCTATGTGTTATTTTATAGAGAGGTCTACGATGTTTCTCATTGTCGGAGTCCGAGTCTATCTCTTCACTGTTTGCGGAATCGCGAAGCTGCTTACTTATGATGAATCCTCAATGAAAGTGTCCGCAGTGACAGACTCAGAGGTTGGTATACAGATAGTATATGTTTATTATGTTATCCACAGGGGTGTAAAGTATGTTTATGGTTTTAAAGTATGTTTTTCTTACGTATTGCGCTTCACTTCGAAATTCTAAGCTTAGAAACTTGTGCACGATTGACGAAGGATATTAGCGTTTACTGCTACCCTTGCTGCCAAGTTCCTAAAACAGTGGGTCTTGGGCATTGTTATCAAATATTTCTTGTGTAATAACGACTTAACTATTTTCTACCCAAAAATCAATAAACCGTCCTTCCTCAATGGTGTACTATTTGTTTGCATTGGTTTTTGTTTGGTTCTAAGTACTTTGGAATAAGTACAAAACTTAGATTATGTGTGTGAGTGGAGATCGGTTTCAGAATGAAACAGATCGGAAGGAACCACATAATTGGAGTTTTGTGCTATTTCAAAGGTGTTTTTCTATGTTGCATACAGATTGGGTCCTGGAGCGCTTGCGCTACAGTAACAGCGCCCGCTTTTCGCATACATTTTGGAAAAAATGGGTTTTCTTTTCATTCTGGTCTGTTGATGCCAGAAAGTTGACCGTTTTTGTTTTCTTAGAATAGTTGCCCAACCCGCCCTCCCTCTGAATACAAAATGTGCAAATATGTTTAGAGCTTGAAATGGGATGCCACTGATTATGTCTGGACTGGAGTGTTGTCAGTTGTCACCAAGTCAGAGCGGCTGCCTATTACACGTATAATGGACAACCTAATGGATTTGCATTCGTAAAATGGACTTGGGAAATGGTCAAAGGAAAGGCAGTATCATGCTCGGAAGGTACGCATTTTCCATTTAGACCTACTGTGTCAATATAAATTCTGATTTATGATGTAATTTGTGCATTGGGAACGAACTGTTTCAATTTTGAGAAATGTCTGCAACAACAGGTTTGTTATAATCTGTAGGGTATAAAATAACAATGGAATTTGTTACAGCATTGTAGCCTATGACTTTACCGATTTCCATTGTAGTGTGTTCGTTATTTCTACTTGGTTCACAGAACCTAGATTTAGCTGATCCGGACGCGCCGGACTAGTAATTGCGTTGTGGAGAGTCTTTAAGCTTAAGAGATTACCGCTCGGACAAGCTAAATAATCTTGCAATGGCTGGTTGGTACGACCAAGCGCAACGTTGGACACTCTTTTTATGGGGTGTTATTCAGATCATATAAATTCAAAATCACTCAGGCCAGGCTGTAAGCGTGGTTTTCACTAATCTCACTCACATATTATTCTTTTAGAGCCTCGCTGATATCGCCGAACGTCGAGTCTCACAGAACACTTGCTTGGAGGAGGATTGTCGGAAGGAAGCTGGCTGGCGCTCCCCATACGAAGTAAATAGGTGCCAAGGTGTCCACTTGGATAAATGAAAATAACCTTACCAAATTTGTGCAATCTACTATTCTTTACTCATATATGATTTTTAGTATATATCCATTTTTCCCCTTATTGTATCTTTGAGGTCCATTCGAGGAGTGCTCCTAGTTACGTTTGAGCTGCAGTTCTTGTTTGAAGTGTCATAATATATGTCATAATTTGTTTGAAGTGTCATAATATTTGAAACCGTCGCGTTGTAGTATTCCGCTGGATTATATTTGTCAGTGTCATTGTGCCTTTATAGGATAATGTTCTAGTTGGTTTTAATTTACATGCATAATAGTTGCTAAGTGTATGTTAAGTAGAGCAGTATGCTCGTATTGGTCAACTACTGGAAAATCAATAAACCGTCCTTCCTACCCAAAAATCAATAAACCGTCCTTCCTCAATGGTGTACTATTTGTTTGCATTGGTTTTTGTTTGGTTCTAAGTACTTTGGAATAAGTACAAAACTTAGATTATGTGTGTGAGTGGAGATCGGTTTCAGAATGAAACAGATCGGAAGGAACCACATAACTGCCGGTTTTTGAAACATCGAGTACAACAGCATGCTCATGCAAATGAACGTGAATTAGAATAAAAAAACCGAACTAAATTCTAGTAAATTAGCATAAATACGTAAGAATTCAGATGCCCACGATGAGTTTCAAAAACCGGCCGGTATTTCGCTTTAATGGAATGCTGGTATTTCAAACTAATTTTCTCTACTTTTACCTACAGATATAGGCGAAAAACGAATGTTGTTTACTTCGACTTATGGTCTATGACCTATAGTCTATAGAATTCTATAGAATACACATATAATTTCGTACGCTTTTAACAACAGCTCTTTCCGGATGTGTTGTTTCCACAAACAGTGTACTATTTCTGCGATATTTATTTAAGGTTAAAGCGAAATCCCGGCCGATTTCTGAACGCATCGTCGACAACTGCATTCTTACGTATTTATGCTAATTTGCTCGATTTTTTATTTTTATTTGTGTGCATTTGCATACGCTGCATAAGAATGCGGGTGCACTCGAAGTATTTCAAAAACCGGCCGGTATTTCGCTTTAAAGCCAGAACGAAAAACAAGTCAATGGAAAGAATTTTTTGGATCTTGTGTTGTGTGTGAAGATATTGCAAGGTCCATTGCAAAACGAGATTTTGTATTTGTCTCATTTATTCCATAGCCGAACTGAATCCGTCTCTTGCCGAAACCACGACATATCAACGAGATCAAGGCGTATCTAAAACAAGAACCGTCAATAGTAGAACTGTATAACACTATTAAATTACAGTATAGCTCAATAGTATAACAGTATAACACTATATCAATTTGTCAATAGTATAACTGTATAACAGTATTACAGAATGTCAATTTGTCAATAGTATTACAGTATAACAGTATTACACCATGTCAATTTGTCAATAGTATAACTATATAACTCTATGTCTATAGTATAACTGGATAACGCTTACCGGTAGTCCCTAACAAAATAAATGATCGTTAACGGGTCGAATATTGGGTATAGAGATACCAAAAGTGTGAGATAGTTGCCCCAAGTACCCAATGAAATTCCTATTGCTGGACATAAATAACAGAAACCGCATGGGAAGAAACAGAGCAGAGTAGGCACTGCCATCTAAAATAATAATAATAATAAATCAATCGATAAACATAACCGAACTCAAAGCTTGACTGAAGCTCTAGGTAACAATTTTGGACCCTTACTTTTCATTTGGACCCCTATTTCTCATTGGGAACCAGAAGATTAATTGAACCAAAACAAGAATAAGTAGGCTGCACAGAAGTCAAATAAAGTTAGATTTATTCATTATTGTTTTCTTCGCGTAAGAGCCGCGCAACAAGGGGTCCGTCCGCTAGTGGGGAGAGAGGGACCACTCTTATTAGCGGGCGCCGCGCCATACATGTGCGAAAGATTTACCGGCGCATACCTGGCGCACAAGTGGCACATGCTAAATTCGAATATTGACACCGCTGCCGTTACACAACCAATTGACGGCGTTTTTTTTTAAATAATAAAACATTAACAAGACTAGAAAATCTACCTGGCAAATCAATGCTTTGAAGAGTTCCTTGTGTAACCGCTTTGCTCTATCACTCATAATACATATTTGCAGTGTTGTGTATATTTTGATCGAACAGAATACTACGATGGAAAATGCGGCGTTTAGAATTAGAACACTTGAGAGGCTTCCGAAAATGCCCCGCCAATTCAAGGTCCATCCGGAATCCGATTCATACTGAAAGTGCAGAAAAGAATCCCACTAAACTGATACTATAACTACACTAATGCTATACTGTTGTTACGTTGTAGCTATTTTGTTATTATACTGTTCCTAAAAACACGCAGATGTGGTACGTGTTGTTAGCGCGCAAAAGGCAAAATTTGGAATATTATTATCAGCAATTAACATAGAACAACCTAGCCACAGACTGTAAAGGATAAGGATAAGGATGCGTTTCATAGACATATGAATTAGAAAAACGCACCGCATAATATGGTCCTGCGACTGGCATGGTGTGCACACTGATGTTATAATGTGCTGCAATTTCCGAGGCAATCATTTGCCTGTAAGGAAAGAATATAAGTATGGTCAAATGAATGACACAAGGCTAAAACTTGCCACTTACTCAACTTACTCTGAATCTGAATGCTTGGGTACTCACTAAGAACTTTGGCTGTTAGATTAACTTTTGAAACTTACTTCTGCAATATATTTATCGTAGTATTTATTTGCTTACTTGCTACTGGAAAAAAAATGAAACATACAGTAAAATGAAACATATTGTCAGTATGGGATGTTTTTATACGCATTGCCGCTTAGGGTTGCCTTTTGATTATGTACTTTGAATGTAATCAATAAATCTTTATTATTAAAATCACAATTACGTCACGGGGTCTGTTTGGTTGCTTCTGACTTTTGGACCTAGGAGAAAAATGATGATATACATATTTCATAAGTATATTTTAGACCTACAGACCTATAAATTTGATCTGGATAGAATGCTATGTGCGAGCCAAGTCCCCATAGAAAGCTGACGAATAAAACGACCGTGATATGGACGAATAACCAGCGGAACGTTGAGAACAAATACATGCGATTGGTTCTGAAACAGTGGCAGATTAAAGCGAACTACGCAACGTGGACAACTGAATTCTCATGTATTTATGCAAATTTTCCCGAATTTAACTCGATTTTTTATTTTAATTTATTTTTCATGTGCATACACTTCATAGCTCTACTGGATGTTTTTCAAGAACCGGTCGGCATTTCGCTTTAAAAATAAAGTGGTTATCCGCCTGTGCATGCGGTCAAAATGCGAACCTTGCACCTTTGCAAGCATATTTCAACCTTTTTGTTCGAGGCAAACGCGCCAGCGCTATATTTATTGTGTCTCAGCTCCCCTTTATCTCATTCTTTATCCCAACACCTGTAACGCTAGTGAAATGCTCATAAGATAACATGCTGTGCGTAAACTGGAAAACGTTAGGTTAGCATATGGATTTTATTTTGGCACACATAACGTGCATCGATCAAACAGGCATGTAGAAATTGGAAAATTTATATAACAATCAAAGTTACCTAATAAATAGGTTATTGAAAACACCACTACTTTCGCACTCGCGTAGTCATTCATACACCCAATTGCTTGCATTTAGGTTCATAAAAAATTCCAAAATATTACTTGCATAAGTGTGTATAACGATAGAGAAAATGATAAGTAAGCACCATTAGTGACGTACAAAACGAGGAGACGTAGAAAATTATCGCCCAATAAAATAGGCCGCGAAAATCGGTTATGATACCCGTTGGTATCATTACTATAACTGTTTTATACGTGTGCACGGTCTAAAAGAAGCACATATAAGATTTTGCCATTTGAAGATAAAGATATAAAGAGTACCGGGTTATATCAACCGAATCAGCAGAAACGATACACCGGGGTCCAGTTCTTTCTGTTTTCTCTCCTCCAGTTTTACCCAGCTGCCCTTTGGCGGGGGTGAGGGGCTCCCGACCGGTGGGGTTCCGGAACAAGGGTGCGCGTCACGCAAACCCAGGGCGCACCCAGGCCAGTTGGAGGTTGGAGTGTCGCCGGCCGGTAATAATAAGTCTTTTTTTAGGCCCCGTCCAAGTTTTCACTTTTTACTTTGTTTCAAAACCCTACCATGCAAATAACTGCATGCGTTGTCGTATAGATTAATTCAAATGCGCCAAATATCGCCATTAATATTTTATAGTTTCCCATATCACGTTTAGTGTGGAACGCAATCAAGTATAGCAGTAGTGAATTAAAGACAAAAGCAAGGAAATAATTTGTGTATGTGATAAAATGCGGGATCATATGCCTGAAACATATACAACATGTTTTATATACATATAGACACGACTGTTGACCTCTGAGGATTGCTATATTAAGATTTCTTGTAACATTTGTGTTGAAAAAAATACCAACTAGTAAAAGCACCTTCTTATTATACGAAAATTATTATATCGATTCTGTCACGACGATTTACAGAATGGGAATGTCTGACAAGTAATATATAATGAATGGAAATGCAGTTGTACATCGTTTCACAAACCACGTGTGCCATACCGCTTTAAATTGTATACTACTTATATACTCTCGAGCAAATCAAAGTACCAACAACAAACTCGTTAGACAAACGACTTGCCCTTTAGTTTAATTCATTTCAAACACACAAAACAAAACATGGAAGTTAATAATTTACATTTATAAGTCTATGATATTGATGCTGATTCAATTACTCTCTTGTCTAGTATAGATTTTCAGGTAAACATTATTATACAGCACACGTAATCGTAAGAACTATATATTGTTTTACACAGGAAAACGGAAAAGTTGCCCCGAGCACAGAAAAACCGTCTGTATTAAAGGGTCAGGCCCACTTCAAATGACCCCTATTTTTGATGATTCCATCTGGTTCCCCATGTTAAATATAGTAGGATGCAATATTTTTCTAATTTTCAAGCGTAAAATTCACACACTATTCATCAATTTACCGTGGACAGTCATACCCAACTATTTATCGCAGTTGGCACGCCCATTCGCGCTGATTGGCCAATATCGCAATTGCCACGCCCAATATAGCATATTGCCCAATGAGAGCGAAAGGGCGTGACAACTGCGATAAATAGTTGGGTATGACTGGCAATGGTAAATTGCTGAATACTGCGTGAATTTTGCGCTTGGAAATTAGAAAAATAACGTATCCTACTATATTTGCCATGGAGAATCAGTTGGAATCATCAAAATAGGGGTCATTTGAAATGGGCCTGACCCTTTAAACCGTGCAAAACCATTTGGCGACTGGCCACCTGCCATTTGATTTGGTTGACACATAGTGACGACGGTTGACGACGCTTTTTGAGAAAACTTCGTCACGACAAGGTCGCCAAGTGGTCACCAAATGGTTTGGGTTTGGCCCACGTAAAAAGCCGGAACGATCGCTAACAGGTTCCTCCGCTTCCTCTGTATGTCACAACTAAGGGTCCAAAGGGTAAACAAAACTCATTTCCACAACGCTTGGGAAAGCTAAGTGTTTAGACGAATTAGTCACCTAGAGGCCGATCTTTTGTACCGTAGTTTAGTTCTCGTTCTTTTGTTGTTATTGTTCAAATTGTTGTCGCTTGAATGCTTGAATGATAAATGTGAAAATAAACAAATTGTTCACGCTTCAACTGCGCACTGTTTTGTTCAAAATGTTACAAAGTGTTCAAAGTTTACGACATACTGAGTAGACGACGAGTTCCAGATGACTTAACATAATATGACATTTATTATGCGCATCAATGGATGTAACATACAACGCACAAGTTTTGTCAAATAATACGATACACAATAGCAACTTAGAAACAGGAAACAAATAAAGTACCAAGTAACCACGAAGAAAGTCTGACGTCTTCAGGCTAGGATCGCGATGGATCGCCCATTTTTACTGCGCCGAGGCTTGTAGAACATAGAACACAATCTAAGCTAAATAAATTCACCGGGGAATCGAAAATGAGATGCTTAGAAGCTAATTAATTATAACTACGAAAAACACATATTGGGGACGTAAGCACGTAAGTCTTGCTTGATACATAATAATTGTTTTTAAATAGTCTAAAATCAAAGTGCGAATCACTATAAATTACTGGTTTGAATGTTGAGATATGAGTTGTTTTCTACACTGTGAGCTCATTACTCAATTTAATCCACGAAAAATAAAATAAGACATTGGAAAGGAGAAAATGTAATTAATTTTTTATAAAAACTTCCGTTTAACCTCATTTGCTCCCAGAATATTTCCGGGAAAAATACATTGGGAACTGAGTAATATAATAGTAAAAATAATTAAATGAGTAAAATTAGAAATAACACCTAAATCCTAAATTTAAAAAATTCTAAGATAGTAAAAAAGGAAGCTGTATAGCAGTAAAAATAGGAAGTTAGAAAATATAGCAAAGTAGAGAAAACCAATGAATAATTAGGAAGTGTTTATTTAGAAACACCTCGTTTCGACCCCATTGTCATAGTCGAGGATTTACAGAGGAATCATTTGATATTTATTTGAAATATTCTATGCGAACCCACGGAACCATGATAAATAGTATATTAGTCTGCGAAAAAAATTTACTCCATAAAATTATTTTGTCAGCACACAGTCTTCTACGAAAAGAATAAGGATATGTTGTTTGTAAATCATATAATGCCAAAATTAAATACACTGTAATGCAATGCTATTGCACATCAATGCAAGGTGTCTGAAATTCTGAACTACTATTTTCCAAGAGATCAATAAATTATCAGCTCTTTTAATTTTTCTATGCAAATCGGTAAAATGGGCAAATGAGACGAACAAAAACAAGTTTTTACAAATGGACAATGATATAAAACAACGTAAAGGGTAAGGCCCATTTCTAATTACCCCTATTTTTGATGACTCCATCGGATTCGCCGTTTCAAATATAGTAGGCTTAATTTTTTTCCAATTTTCAGTCGCAATATTCACGCAGTTTCAGCAATTTACCATGGCCAGTCATACACAACAATCAATCGCAGTTGTCACGCCCATTCGCGCTGATTGGCCAATATCGCAATTGCCACGCCCAATGGAGCATATTGCCCAATTAGAGCGGAGGGGCGTGACAACAGCGATATATAGTTGGGTATCACTGGCCATGGTAAATTGCTGAATACTGCGTGAATTTTGGGACTGAAAATTGGAAAAAAATTCAGCCTACTATATATGACATGAAGAATCAGATGGAATCATCAAAAATAGGGGTAATTTGAAATGGGCCTGACCCTTTAAAGGGAGAGGCCCATGAGGAAAAAGTTTACCTCGATTTACTTGCACAGAATGTCCGTAAAAACCGCATATCTTTTCACCTAGAACTCACAGAGTTATTCCCCGGCAAACAGTTCGGCCAGGTACCGTAGTCAGAATCAATTTTTGCGTTTTTAGGGCATTACAATATTGGAAACGCTTTTTTTATTATCGTAGGAATGTTCTTCATTCGTTTAACAATTATTATGTAGAGAAAGAATGCTAATGGACGGGTATAAACCGTAAATACGTATTTTGACGTTGCTGCCTACGGTACCTGGCCGAACTGTTTGCGGGGGAATAACTCTGTCAGTTCTAGGTGCAAAGAAATGCGGTTTTCACAGTAACATTTTTGAAATTCCGGACATTCTGTGCAAATATATTGAGGAATACTTTTTTCTCGTGGGCCTCTCCCTTTAACTTGTGCTTTGTATTCTTTGGCTTTTGCCCATTGATGTACTGTACTTTCATATAATTGTCGATTGTAGTCTTACGCTTCTCAGCCTACTGTACTTTAGTACAACTTGTAGTTTCTATATTTACAATTGTTGTTCTACCGTAGATAATTGATAATACAACCTAAACTTTGTAATTTGTTAATTTACTGTACTTTTTTGAGAGCGACACGTTCTGATTCTTATTACTCCTCTACCGTGGTCGAGTATGTCTTTAAACAAATCTTATTATATAAAGGAGAAGAGTTTGTCACGGGTTTGTTTTTATGTGCACAACGAAATCCCTTCATAAAGAAAATTCTTCGATCGAAAGAGCATACAAAATCATTGCCGCTGGCGGGATTTGAACCCACAGCAGCCCACAATCTCTCGATTCACAGTACAACGCTCTACCTGTTGAGCTATGCTAGCGTATTGGAAGGGATCGCATAGGAGATAGAAGAGCAAGTGCAATAGCAAATTTGCATGATTTGCAAAAACCTTGAAGACCCGAGCCACATTATACGTTTCCGCATACACGTAAATGAACATCTTTTTTTACGTTTGAAGAAATTCTTTTAAAGCGAACTGCCAGCTCCTTTGGAAAATTTGCATATGATAAGCAAATCCTACGTATCCTATGCTAATTTTGCGCGATCGTCCACGGCTATCGCGCAAAATTAGCATAGGATACATAGGATTTGCTTATCATATGCAAATTTTCCAAAGGAGCTGGCAGTTCGCTTTAAATAGGGTAACAATCGGCCGAAGGCCGATTCCTCCAGTCGGAGAAGAGCCCGTAGGGCTCTTCGAACGGCTGGTTAATTAATATAACATAGATCTGTCAATATAATAATTAACACTTAAAATATTAATTAATTTTAATTAATATAACATAGTTCTATCAAAATAATAATTAACATTTAAAATATTAATTAATATCATCGTCCGTTAAATAATTCCTGCACATGTATGTAAATTCGTCTGCGTCCAAAAGTCCATTCCCGTCAACGTCAGCCTGAACAACGAATTAAAGCGGTATGGCAAGTGGTTTGCGAAATATATGCAAATTTGTTCCATTATGTGCCATTATTTTTCATCTTTCATTGTAGATTCACAAACGATTTGTGCAACTGGAATAAATTTTTGGAAACAAAAACAATGATGCGAACGGGTTAAGAAATATAGTAAGAAAGTTATAGTACGGGGTGCGCGCATCGGTGCACTCTTTCAAAACATTTACGAAACATATAGCATGTTGGTATAGACCTATAAAAAATGGATTTTGTAGAAAATTCTGCGCAACCTCTCGTTGGCTTTTGCTAATTATTATTGAAGGACACACATGGCTGCACAAGTTCTACGTTCTAAAGTATTCTGATAACAAGTGAAAAATCTAATCTTTGCAATATTTCAGAGCCACAAACCTCCATAAAAATCTCATCTATAATTTGATTATCGGTGATGTCGCCAAGTTCACGAAGAATATATTGAAAGTCCTTTTTGGAAATAGCGCCCGATTCAGACTGAAAGAATGTGGGGGATTTATAAGCACTTTCATCCCCGTGGAAAGTGTCCCGTGGGCATAAACACTTTCACTTTCTATAGAAGAAATAGATGTGTCGTAAGTCGTAACCATCTTTTCTACGTTTCAGGCATTTGAGATAAGTATTATAACACGAAAAGTATTTGGACCACGGGGCACTTTCCACTTTCCACGGCCGTCCACGGGCAAGAAAGTGCTTATATCATCTAATACATAGTCAGTTACATCAGTCATAAAATTGTTATTATATAAAATACTGTAATCATGATTTAAAAATTCTGATAAAGTAAAAATAGCGAACACTGGAATCACTTCAAAAATTGGCTTATATTTTTTCTTGTAAAATTGTTTTCCGGCAAGCATGGTGTGCCAATGCTAAATATGTAGATTGCAGCTATTCAGAAAAAAAAACAACAAAACAAAACTAACTCTGTCAAAAACCTCAAAACATTCTCGAACCACACTGTTCCACGAGTTTTTCTTGTCGTAAAGACGTTTCATAACGTCACAAAATTCATCGAAATCAATTTCGTGATTTCCACGTTGATCGACCTAAAACAATAATGTCAAACACAGTACATAGCGAGATAGAAAAAGGATAATTAACGGTATAAACTATTAAAAGAATAATTATAATTATAGTAAATAGGGTATTAAAGAGTCAGGTTACATGAAGCCCTAGTATTTGTAATCTGTCGGTCTCGTCACGTAAATATGTGTGTCTATTGGTAAGCATAATACATATCGTGAGCGGTAATGTTACCATAAACTGTAGTCGACTTTGAATAACTACGTCCTCGGGCGCGGGGCGCGGAAATGCATTGCCGCGTCCGCGGGGAAGAGATGGCTTTTTGACATCGTAAAGGCTGAGACGCAGAAAAGAGGGCGGGCCTCTTTTTCTGTGTCTGGAGCTTTTCAATGCAAATTTGTAATCTTTTCCTGCGGATGCAGCTACGCATTACCGCGCAGTTCTTCTTTTATAATTCACGCTATGTGTTTTTATCTCTAGATCAAACACTGGCAATTCACAAAGTAAATCAGTCCTTCAAATATTTCGAAAGTTATATTTCTATTTCAGAATATATTTGAGTATGTGATACCTCGTCAATTATTTTGTCCAATTCATCTCTAGTCTGTTCCAGACCGAGGTTTTTAATTGCCGCTTCAAGCTCGTCAAGGCCAATTGCTCCCGATCGATCTGCGAATTATATGTATTTAAATATTTATTTTTATTCAATTTTTATTAAATTATTCGATTGTATTATTTTTATTCACTTTTCCTTGCATTATTCTATCGTATTTTATTGAACCAAGTAATTTAGTCTCTCTTTATTTCGGAGTCCAATAGCAATAGCTAAAGAATAGAATAGGCTCGTACCAAACTTCTGGACCTCCATAGGTTCTATAAAATAATACAAAGTGGAAAAGTAAAAATTACCTGTGTCAAACATGTTGAAAACGAGTCGGTACTCGGCCAATTCCTCTTCGGTATATCTAAAGTAAAAAGATAAAGGAACATAACTTGAAATGTTTCATATAAGCCAGTTGGCTTAGGCTTCAGGCTCACACGACCCAAACTATGTACTATACTAAAATGACTCATTTCCGATATACCAAATGTCTGTATTTATACTCCAATTCCAATGTTTGTATAGAAAAGTGGGTCAACGGGAACAAAGTTATGCTGAATTTTCTACGTAGGCCGAGCCGAGAGACCCAACGAGCTGCCGTAGTCGCAGAAAAAAATTCTCGTGTGCGCCGCTAGACAACCATGACTTATTGTTAGGTACGATCCTCTCATCATACATGTGATTAAAGCCTACTGTGCTAATTTTGAATCAGGAAGGGGTGCACACACCCATGCACGCACGCGCGCACGCACGCAGCACGCACGCACGCGTGCACGCACACACACACAATTGAACTGAGCACTCACTGTTCTAATTTTGAATCAAGGAGTGGTGAATGTGGTGCCCCAGCGCCGTGATCACGGTCCGAGTGGAGTTTCAACTAAAATAAGGAGATTATTATTTATTTGCAGATTTATTGATTTCCCCTTTAACTAGATAATTATTGATTTAATCGCACAGACCGTTAATTTCTGAAATGTTCAGGGTGGGTGCGTAAATTACGTTTATTTTTCGTCCGCCATGAACTTCGTGTAAGTATAGGCTCTTGTACAGGATCTACAGGATAGAAAATGCCCAGACGGGCGCATTAACTTGTATGTAATACATCAGAATGCAGTTGTATAGCATAATATATAAGATGGCAAAACATTCCAGCACTAAAAATTACCTTTGTGGTCACAAGTTTCCTCGAGCAACGAAACGATCGTTTCGTAAATGAATCAACACGAGAAAAATCGGCAAAGGGCATTTTTACTGTGACTGGAACATTTTTTACTGTGACATTTTTACTGTGGCTAAGATTTGTGAAGATTCAATAGCATCTTGAAAATTAAAATTAAAGTAAGATATAATAAGATAAGTTGGTCACTCCTTCAGTGAAGATATATAAATGAAGATCTATAGCCTTCCCGGACAAGCATAGCGCATGAGAACAGAGAACTGTTTACTTTACATTGCAAAGGAAGTGGAGGTATTTCACGGTTTACAATCTCATAAATAATCAAATGGTCTCAACAAAAATATAAAAGGACTATACTGAAAACGTTATTTGCACCCTACGACGGAGTGCTGCCCAATAATGTTCAGTGAAACGACCGACGTGTTTTCATTTATTCATGAGAACGCCAAAAATTCTACAGGCCCTCAGAATTGCCTCGGTAACCAGGTCTAAAGGTTTTAAATAATGATTTATTGGAACAAAGCTGAGTTCAATTTAGTAAGAGTAATAAAGGAGATCCAGGAAAGAAAGTAAATATTTCTAAGGCTAGCTAGAGCTGTGATCTTCTTAGCTTAGCACTCATAGTATATTAATATATTAATTCCGTTGTTTTGGCACGGAAACATTTAACGTAATTCCTCAATTGTAACTGTTTATCCGGGGCCGAACGCAACAGAAACACCTGTTAAAGATTGAGCTACAACGCAGTACTTCTTCTAAAATCTTATTGCCGATCGAATTTACTGTGTTGCCGAAATAATTGGATTCAACCAATCGTGTAATATGATTGGCTCGAATATTTCGCAAATATAATTATAACAAAAATATAAAACCCAGGGTAATTGGCGGTTCAGATTCTATGTTCCCGGCAACGGAACGAAAAAGGGACTCGGTCGTTAAACCTTATGACATTGAGCTGAATGGACATTCATGCGAATTTGGTCACTTGGTAAGAAGATGGGACAAAATGGGAAAACTCAAATCCAGTATAAGATGTGCGTATTTTCAATAAATTTTATTTACAATTCATGCTTGATTATGGGTTTTGCAAGTATCCCAAAGAATTCGGTGTGATTCTTTCAATCTGTATTTCTGCACGAAACTTGCATATATAATATGCAAAATTAAAAAAAAATATTCTCGTGTAGTTACAAAATACTGTAAATTTTCACCATACCTGGAAACCACAGAAATTACATCATCACTAACAGTACGCCTGCACAATGAGGTATTGAAAAGCCTCTAGGCTAGGTTAAATTCGTGCTTTACATATTTCCCAAGGTCGGAGCTATGTGGGCTTGCGATTTTTAAGCGGTATGACATGTGTTTCGTAAGGGGAATGCTGGCCCAGTTACGGCACAGAATGAACATAGTTGATCAGCATACGTCTCAAAGCCACCTA
The DNA here is from genome assembly GCA_036852015.1 of Pelodera strongyloides. Taxonomy (NCBI): domain Eukaryota; kingdom Metazoa; phylum Nematoda; class Chromadorea; order Rhabditida; family Rhabditidae; genus Pelodera; species Pelodera strongyloides. The sequence continues at coordinate 25,172 of JAANDG010000865.1, read as the reverse complement.
CAATATCGCTAAGGCTCTACCGCTAAGGTGGTAGGTGCAAAGTCGATCATTAGTAATTTATTAATCAACCAGCCGTTCGAAGAGCCCTACGGGCTCTTCTCCGACAGGAGGAATCGGCCTTCGGCCGATTGTTACCCTATTTAAAAAAACAAAGGAATTTCTTCAAACGTTAAAAATATGTTCATTTACGTTCATGTGGAAACGTATAATATGGATCTGGATTTCATGCAAATTTGCAAATTTGCTATTGCACTTGCTCTTCTATCTCCTATCAGATCCAGTCCAATAAGCTAGCATAGTTCAACTGGTAGAGCATTGGACTGTGAATCGAGAGGTTGTGTGCTACTGTTGGTTCGAATCTCGCCAGAGGCAAAGATTTTGTATGCTCTTTCGATCGAAGAATTTTCTTTATGAACAGCTTTCGTTGTGCACATAAAAACAAACCCGTGACAAACTCTTCTCCTTTATATAATAAGATTTATAAAAACAGTCAAAGACGGTTGAGAACCTACGTAGTTCAATTGCCTCCAGTTCGGAGAGCCGCCAGTTGAACGCATTTGTATATGGAAATGAATACGCGAAAACTAATATTCGGCGACTTAATTAACTTCTCTATCCGGTTTTCAGTCTCTATGACTTTCTCTCTCTCCCTCCCTCTATATCTCTCTCCCACCCTCTATGTCTCTCTCTAGCTCTCCCTCTGTTTCTCTCTCTAGCTCTGAATCCCTCGTTAAGTGATTTTTGACGGACGACACTTAGTCACCAAGGCATTCAAGCATTTGTTTTATGTAAACAATTGTCTTTTCCTATCCGTGGCCGGAGAAAAATATGTCACGCAGAACTGAATTTTCGGTAGCTATGAATACGTGGGGCAAAATTTTCCTGAAGAAAAATTACAGAAATACGCGATTCCGCTCAAGAATATCCTATTTTAAAAACAAAAGTAACACATATAACAAGACAAGTTTTGCGACTACTGCTTCACATACATCGCGTAAGCGCACTTATATGAAGCACATAGGAAACGGAGGAATCATTTGGTGACGGTCCCTTTTTTTTTCGTGGGCCACTCCATTTGGTGACCACTTGGTGACTTTGTCGTGACCAAGTTTCCTCGAATCGTCGTGAACTGTTCACCACATGGTCACCAAATGTCCACTAACCAGTCACAAAGTGGTTTTTTTCCGTGTAAACCTTCTGGTGACCGATCTACGACGGTTTTTCTGTGGTTTCGGCAATTATTTAGAAAAATTTACTTTTTGCTCTACTTTACAGCCCAGGCTAGAGTCAATTAAAGAGACAGGCCCACGAGAAATTTTTTTCCTGAATTTACCTGTACGCGAAGTCCGGAAGTTCAGAAAACGTGTGGTTTTTCCCTTTTATAATAAAAAATCTCCGACTCACCGGTGTCAGGGAGAATCGTCTATGGTGTGATTGCTTTAGTGTCAGATGATTTGGAGTGTGTCTGACACTTCCAGAATTCGGAGCAGAACAGGGCAATGCCGAACCACCGTGTGGCATATCCGAACAATGCCGAAAAACACCGTTTCAGGCAGAAATAGCCCCGCCGACCAGGAAAACTCATTCGCAAATGCCCCCATACAGCGCATTTAACAATAATTGAATTTGAAACCATATTAGTTAGCAAGGTGGAATTGAAAAAGTGGAAAAAATAGTGCACTAAAAAGAGTAATGTGTTTCGAAAAGTGCAAAATGTACCTATATATAATAACAAACAATGACAATAGCTCAAGACAATTGCAACCTACACCTAGATTCGATACCCTCATATAGTAATAAAAGTAAACGCAGTCGCCTGTAAAGTGTAAATTGCGTTGGCCACAGCCTTGCGGCGGACTTTTAGCGAACTTTTTTAAGGGCGAAAAAAGTGCACAGTTAGCGCAACTCTGACGCCCCCTCAGCACACTCTACCCTAGATGTTGCTGGCGGACCGTATTGTTTTGCGTGGCGTGGCTTAATTTTGAAAATAAAGCAGTGTTCGACCTTCGACGTACACTCGGCTCTGGTCCTCAGCCGCGCACCCAGCCGCCTTCGCCCTTTTTTTGGTGCACTGCGCGGCTGGGTTCGCGGTGCGCTGCGCGCCCGGACCGTAGAGCAGAGAATCGCCCACTTTTGGGTAGGCAGCAATAATTCCGTTCGATTTCAAAACTGCTCACCAGAGGTAGAACAAGTTGTTTGCCTTCGTACAGCGTGGGCACTAGAGCATTGTAGAAGCTGTGTTGGTCAAAGTCGAAGTTACGACGCTCCATCATTATTATAGTTTATATCTTGAAGATAGAGACCGATAAACAGAAGATAATATTAAAGCAAAAGAGCGCCCGGTTTTGAAACGCATTGTAAACAACTGAATTCTTATATTTATGCTAATTGGCTCGAACTTTCCTCGATGTTGTATTTTAATTTATGTTCATTTGCATAAGCTGCATAAGAATGCTGGTGTATTCGATGTGTTTCAAAAACCGGCCGGTATTTCGCTTTAAAAAAGTATTTTTCAATACTAGAATAAAGAAGGAGGATAGATTTTGAGAACGATATGCTAACTATTAATATCTATAATAGACAGACAGCACTGTAAACTTTTTAGGTACTGTTCAAGAAAAGAGACTTATGCCACTTACACATAGCTAGCCGCGGGCGAAAATGAGCAGAATTTGTATATTCTATAAAAAGTGCTTGGCCTAGAATACTCGGCTGCTTTTTGTTATTTTCTAGCATGACAATTGAACAAAAGTGATGGTTTCGTGTTTTTGGAATGCTAAATATATACACGGAAAGCAAAGAGAAAGACAACGGTTTCCAAGCAGCAACAACACATTTCTCACATTTTTTGAAATCCTAACTACACATTTACATATGTGTTAAAACGCGGGACACAAGATTCTTATTCTTATTAATTATCAGTATTATTATGCGTTTAAAAAGTGGCCGGATAGAAGGTGGACATATGACTTTAGAATAATGTCACACCGTAACCGTAATTGATCTTTTTATAATTTAAATATTCTTGTTATTTTACGACTAGTTTACGACCAAAGGGTAAAACCCCGAAGTAATAAGTCTGAGCTACAGTTGCGTATATGATTTGAACATTCTTGCATGTTTCTCTGTTTTCTTCATATTTCGGTGTTTTTTTTATTTAATATTTCTGTGTTTTACGATGCGATGGCTTTCTATTTCACAGAGAGAATACAAAATATGTATGCTAACTATGCTATAGTTTCCATTGAAAGTAACTCCAAAGAAAGGGAATATTAAAAATATAATTTAGTTGCAAGGAAAGGAAAAAAAAATGCGTAAACTAACCAATGACATATCGCACTCGGGTTACGATGGCGGGTTCTTGTCTCTAATGTAAATTCTATAATGTAAAATTGGAACCTCATACAAAAGTTGTCAAGGAAAAGGGCAATTTACAGAACAACCTTGTAAATAGGAAAATATTTCAATAAAAGGGTGTCATTTACGTTCCGCCGCCGTAAAATGGATTAGTGACTTAAGTTTAGTGCCAATAAAATATTGTAATTAGGAGGAGCGTATACTGTAGTTTGTTATACTAACACTTTAGTAAGCAAGGCTCAGCTTGAAGATTGAAGAGCTCATTTCATACTTTATTTTTACTCCAAGCTTCGAATTTTTTGGAATTTTTAAAGGGGACGTGCATCCTGTCGCCAAGGCTCAAGGAAATCTAAAGGAACCACGAGCGTACATGTGAAACACCGGGCACCGGGCGATATTAGCATGAGAGAAGAAGTACTGTGTCTGTGGTATGTGCAATATGAAATTATATATAAAGATAAAGATAAATTGTACCGGGTAATATCAACCGAATCCGCAGAAACGGTGCACCGGGGTCCGGTTCATTTCTGAAGCCGAACGAACTGGCCTTTAAACTTCCCGGAGGCCAATTTTCTCGGGGAGCCGATTTATCTCCGCCGGTTTTACCCAGCTACCAATTTTTACTTTTATATATATATATATATTATATATATATATATATATATATATATATACCAGTAAATAGCAACTATGCACGCAGTGTGCATAACAGTAAAACAGCCGTGCCTTTCTTTTGCACTACAAAGTACACAGGCGGTCTAAGCGCACTATTTTCAGCAACATATTAGCAGGGTCACCCAGGGTTAGCCCGGCATCTGCAAGGGGGCTGTTTTTGGATGTGCCTGAAAAATAACTAGAAACTACGGTACTTTTCTTATATTAATTTTTGAGATAAAATGTAAGAGTTACTTTAAAGTGTGTCTCCGCGCTTTGTTCTGCAGTTTATTGGTGATTATTTACTACCAGACGGCTGCGCCGCCTGAGGCGACCTTCTAGTACATTTTTATTTCATACATACGTGAAACGTGGATTCAAAAGTGATTCAAAAAATTAGCATATGCTAAAATCCTCGCTTTATTGCTTCTTTTGTTGCTCTAGATTTGCATGTTCTTTGTATTTTAATCGAAATACTTTGAGCGCCGCGGAAGCGCCCGAACGATATACCACACACATTCCGTAAATGCAGCCTTTTTTGGACTTTTGTGAGAGGGGCGCTCGGGATGTGAGATGGCTCAGTGCATGGGAACATGAACTACTGAACCAATCCTACTTCCTGAGCGTAACGCACATCATCCAAACACAACAAAAACAACAAACAAACAAACAAACAAACAAAGCTCCCAACTTATATAATAAGATATATATATATATATATATATATATATAATATATATAATATATATATATATATATATATATATATATATATGATATGGGTACATTTTATGGTACATTTTATCCTGTATTTTTTTTACATTCCAGCAAGTCTAAATAACAAGTTGATTACGAGTTGGTTTCTTTTGAAAGCTTCTTATGCGCACTCACAAATTATCGCTCATTTTTTTCATTTATTAGTATTTTGTAAAAGTCCCAGTATTCTAAAGATAAAGCCTAAAGAAAGTCAAAACTTACATGATGAAGCGAGAAAGGCATGGCAACAGTCGTTCTGAGGGATGAACCGTGGCAGGGACAGTTTGTATATGTAATACTTATAGGAAAGGGCCCTCGCAGAAGAAGGGATGAGCCCCTCACCCTTACTCTGTACTCTGTAATAACATAAAAGCCCTAGGCGTATTTGCTTAATTATATATCATTATAAACAAATACCGCAGACTTTAGCTTGCTGAGTAATATTAAAACCCCCAGGTGTATTAATTAATTAATATCCCAGAGTCCCAGACATCAAGCTTGCAACCAAAATAACTGAAATATACAATTGCAAGAGCAGCGAATTTTGGTGGGTTCATGAAAGAACATGTAAAAATAATAATAGGCTAACAGAAACAGGGAACATAGCCATTGTACCTATAATCATAACTAATATATTCTTTCTCACACAATATCGAGGACAGGAAGAGCACCCAAGATAGTTCTTGCACTGACTAAAAATGTTTGATCGCATATATGAGTTTTTGGAGGAGCGCCGCAAGTGCGCTATGTGCTCCTCAGATGCAAGGCACGCGCGCCAGCATGATACTCGCTGCGCGCCCGCACGCCACATCCTTCGCGCAAAAATCTCGTGTGTGTAGGGGACAGCCGGTCGTAGGCAATTGTTAAGGTTAAAAGGTTAACCTTAGACCCGTCTTCGCAAGAGATCTGAACTCCGCGCGGGTCCGTCGGCCTGAACTACACGGTCCGGTCCGGAAATCAATAGTACAATATTTGTCTCAAATTAAAATAGAACTCACTTTAATTGCCTCTATCATTCCTCCTCCTCCTTTCGGGGTTTTGTCCTGAGACTTGTTCCTTATAAGCTGATTCTTTGCACCACGCGCACTCAGCGACATGCGCCTAGAATATAATTAAACTATAAGATGTTATTATTTTAGCTTAATAATGTTATTATGAAATATTTAATCAGCCCAAAATTTACTTTAAAAATTCAGCTCCTCCTCGAAATACGTTTAGTTTTTATTGTTATACAGGACTTATGGTTAATCAATCCTGTTTGTCAAACCAAGAAAGATATTTATTATATGTTCAATTTCATCGATAAGCATTACCGTTTTAATTGAGGACCATTAAATTAATGTAGTTCCACAGACTATTTGTTTCGATCTCAATCTAATCTACAGTAAGTATTTAAGCTAGATATTTAAGTGGTACAGAGGGCCTATGTTTCCATGGCTACAAAGCCTAGTTGCTGGGGCTACTATGGGAATAACAATAACGCGTTGTTATTTGGGGCAGCGAGCGAGAGAAATTGTATTACATACAATACTACGATTAGTGGGATTGATTCATATAATAAGTAGAAGAATGTATTGTTAGTACAATGTACGATACAAGAATGTGAATAGTGCTGTATTTAGAGCGCATAATGAATGTACCATAGGCCATAGTCATCCGCAGCTAGAAAAAAATGTAATCATCTGTTGTAATGGGGTTTACAAGTATGCCAAAAACCGCAAGTTTTCCTTGCAAGTATCAATTGCAAAATAGTGTGCCAATCTAACGTAATTTTGCGTAATTTTCACACATCGGCATTATAGAAAATCCGCCACCAAAGACATTTTTTGTTGAACAAATGGTCCCGTGGCGATCGGTCGTAAAAACTGCCTGTAGATATTCTCGTGTAGCGCCAAGATGCGGTAAATTTTTCGATACTTGCAAGGAAAATCGGGCATACTTGCAAACCCCATAAGGAGAATGACGGACTATAACATGTACGAAAGAGAAAATATGTTACGGCTTTTTTCCTAAAATAATGGGACATGTGCCTAACCTAAAAGAGCTAAAGGACACTCATTGCTCGAAATAGAAGCTCAATTCAATTAATCTGAAGCAATTTCACTCTCAAACTGCAATTTGCGGAGATGATTTATTAGAATTAAATTAGCTACTACTTACTATTCCTAGCTGTGGATGAAAATGGCCTGTGGTTCCTAATACCATCTCATGGGTGTGAAGCTTATGACTTACGATTACGAAAATGATTAGATAAATTACTGGGGCATGTGAAAATAAAATGATAAATGATGGAATTTTCCCCGTCGTATTCATATATATATCCTCAATACAATACCTAGTTATGAAGTGGGACTAATGAAGCAAGCAGAGGTACATTTTAAAATCATGGATTACTATAAATTATTTAGTAACTGTTAACAAAAGGAGATTCCCATTTGTGTAGTTGTCCTATCATATGATAAGCAACCAATTGTTTAAAGCGGTATAACAGTCGGTTTTTGAAATCGATTTTGGACAACTACATTCCCATTCATAATATGTAAATGAGTATGATAAGAACAAAAAAAAATCGAGTAATAAATTGGAATGCAGTGGTCCATCATGCGTTTTCAGAAACGAATGTATAAATATCGTTCTGCGGTTCTAAAAAATTGTAAAAAATACGCGGTATTCCCAGAAGAATTTATGCTCACAATTAATTGAATTCCAAATTTAAATTTAGTCCACTAAACTTTCTTAAACAAATAGTTTGCTTTTAAAAAACAAGCAATATCAACTAATAATTCATTAAATTATTAGAAGGCCAAACGAAAAACTAAAAATACAAGTTTTCTGATAAAAAAGAACAATTAAAAGAGATCACATCCATCTCTGACGACAGAAAGAAGTGCACAATAACAATAAGTCTATATACTGTAAACAAAGGGGGAAAACTTGATTTTGCATAAATATATCTCTGTATTATTTGTAATTTGTTGGATTTTATGCACTCACCTTGACAACTGCGGTACGAGAAGAAAATGAGACGTTTGACGTTCACTCGACATAATATAATAATAGTTGAATATAATAGACCTTATATAATGGACCTTCTTATTTTAGAACAACAAAGTTACAAAGTTATGAAAAGGAAATATAAAAGATTAAAGCGGAAAAATTATCCTTTTTCTACAATGAAAAGTTGGGTGTGTTCAAAATCCGATAGATTCTGAGATTATTATGCTACTGGTGAACAATTTTTTTGTTTAGTGTAAGTGTAGTTATGTATCGAAACCTGAATATGAATGAAAATTAGAGCTATCGCTATAAAGAACTATTTAACTGCTTCGAGAAATACAACACAGAGGGCTTGGTGCTGTGGCATTTTATTTAATGTTCCTTTTGTTGATTAGCCTGTAGTTTCTTTCGTTAAATTCTATGGTCAATTAAGGATTGATGTTACCTAGTTTTCACCTAATTACATTGAATATAAGTATATATAATGCTGGTACGTAATCTGGCCCTTTGTTTAAGATTGTCTACTCATTAATTAGTCAGACAAGGGTATGCCGTATTAGGCGTTCGTGTTTGTTTGAAACAAACAAAATCCAAGTCTTTCTAAATTTCTAATTCTTCACAATCAACCAAATCTACTGTATTGTAGTTAATAGTTAATTGTTGGTGCTCGTGACTTTCTGTCGTCTTTGGAAAAAAAGAGAGAGATAGAGATAGAGAGTAGAGAGCTAGGGAGTAGAGAGAGAGAGAAAGAGAGAGAGAACTGAAGAGAGAGGAAGGGACAGACATAATAGAAACAGAGAACGATGAAGGATCAGATTATTTGTAAAAACTTGCATAATCAAAGAATATCCGTCAAAGATTATCCAGAAACGGTACAAATCATCCGTAAATTGCCCAAAGGGGTAGACTTTAGACTAATAATGTAATGTTATGTCAAACTTTCTTCCATGAAGTGTTCACCCGCAGGACTGACGAAAGCGACGGAAAACCATCTTTTACACACAGTGCATATACAGCATCCAGAGAATCAGAATTTTTACAGTTTAAAGCGAAGTACTGGCCGGTTTTCGCAACGTATCATGGAAAACTGCATTCTTACGTATTTGTGCAAATTTGCTCGAAGTTAGCTCGATTTTTTATTCTAATTTATGTTCATTTACATAAGCTGCATAAGAATGTTGTTGTGCTCAATGTGTCTCAAAATCGGCCAGTATTTCGCTTTAAAGGGAGAGGCCCACGGGAAAAAAGTTTTCCCCAATATACTTGCATAGAATGTCCGGAATCTCAGAAATATTTCTGTGAAAACCTTTTCTTTAAATTTTCTGTATTTCTGTAAATTGAGGAAAACTTTTTTCTCATAGGGCCTCTGAATGTTAGTTTAGTGTAGCTCAAATGTGATGTAGAGCCAGAGCGATCGTCTTTAAAATTGAAGGGTTTCTTTTAATTAAATTGATAGCGTTACTATGTCCACATGCTAATTCTGGATTAGCATCCGAGTCCAGTGACCCGCGTCCGGGCAACCAAGTCTCTTACCGTAAGCTGCAGAGCGCAAAGGGCAAAGTGGCCTTTGTGAGTATATATTTGTCTTTAATTTTGTCCGCGAATTCGCCGCATTTAGTTCAGAGTGTATGTACTTCATGCCGCGTACTCACGGCTGTACGTAGGAGTTCGGAAACAAAAATAAAAAAAAACAATACAAGTAGTACTACACACTGAACAAACTATTATCACATCGAGTACGGAAAAAAAAGCAGTACAACAAACTATTCTCACAGTTTTGACTCTTTTGCTTAGGCTATGAAAAAAAATGTTTTTTTTTTTCAATGGAGCGGACTGGTGTTGCGTTGTGTGAGACTGCGATGTGTTATGTCTGGAAAGCAGCAACGGCGTAAGTCTTTACCTGAACGGCGTAAGTCTTCACCTGAACGGCGTAAGTCTTTACCTGAACGGCGTAAGTCCATATCGTATTGCGTCTTTTCCAGTCGTTGCACCATTATTTGATGGAATAAGGAGGAATGACGTTTCTTGTTCATCGCACATAATTCTCGTTTCTTACAGGACTTGACAACGCCTGACATTAACAGAGCTGGCATAATAACGCAATTCTGAGCATGCGCGGCGTCGAAAAGTGGCGCGCTGTTTTGGAATGGCGTACATAGTTGCACGCCGAAAATTCGCCAACTTGAAATGAAATGAAATGATTTCTTACTGACAGACAAAAACTTTCTTATTTTTTTTTCAGTTCAGGTTACATGGTTTACGAATTATCAGAAAAATTCAATAACTTTTGAGTCATCATAAAAAGGTCGTGTAAAGTAAAGTGATCAAAACAGAACATAATAGTAGAAAAATTCTAGAGTTGAGGCTTCTTTAGCGTCTTTAGGATGGCTCCAAACTAAAAGGCAAACTAATTGTAAGACGAGATTTTCATGGAATCTGCATACTAAATGACTAAATGATTTACTTTAAAGCGGTATTGCACCTACATTGGGAAATTTGCATATGGTACGCATTTCCTATGTATGATGTGCAAAAAATTGCAAATTTTAGGTGACCGTCCGAAGCTTCCGCACCAATTTACATAGGATACAGAGGATATGCGTATCGCATGCAAATTTCCCAAAGTACTGCTTTAACTTGCAAGAATTCTGACGAGATTATACGAAAGAGTTACGAAAAGTATATGTCAAACGCTAGAAACAAAGTAAGCCTCTCCTTCGAGAATTGTTAAACTTTCGTTGAAAATTTAAGGAAGTAATAGTCGGCCAAAGGTCAAAATGTTTCCATTGTTGCTGAGTAAAATGTCCGGGAACTAGCAATTATTCGTTAATAACATAGCTTTACCAACTTCTCTCGCTTTTCGTTCAAAAAGAGAAAGATTGTCGAGGCATTAAACGAAAGAATAAACATACAACTCGGTCCCCTGCGGCCCAGCCCAGAAGCCATGTTTATGCATTAAGCTATTTAGGAATTTAGGGGAGCATTTAATAATAAAAAATGGAAACAACTATTACATTTATAAAAAAAAAAGAAGTTAGAATGATAAAAAAAAATGAGCATAAGTCGAAATAACAAAAAAATAATAATCATCTCGTGTGAAAAAAGGGACGGTACATGTTAACATATATTGTTACAACAGTTATATTTCTATGTAGTACCATTGAAGCTAACACAGATGAAGGAATCGGTTGAACTTTAGTCAAGCATAGCAGTAGCATAATACCGGAAAGAATTTAAGTGGAGGTAACGCGGTCCAGCAAAAAATATTTATAGAAAAAAAAACTGACCTTTCAAACATCTCTGCCAGTGAGGTTGGCGCTAGCATCATCGGTGAAGAGGGCATTAGTTACTGAAGTAGTATTTCGAAATACTGAAACAGACAAGTCAACTAAATAAAATAAAATACAAAACGTTTGAGGGAGATCGTTACGCACAATTTTCAAGTACACCCGAATAATTTAAGAAATCACGTGGTAGTAAAAAAAATACATGAAAAATGGGAGAAAAAAACTCGAAAATAGAAATAATTGTTAATATCTGCAAAGTCTAACAGAAAAATTCACTCCCAACATGCAGTATTAAAGCGGTATAACATACGATTTTGAAACGTATGTTGGAGGCTGTGTTCCTGTATTCCCTGTAGTTTATGAAAATGACTGCGCGATTTTATTCTAATTATGTTCATTTGCATACAACAGATGGGAATGCAGTTGTCCAAAATGTTTCAAAAACCGGTCGTTATATCGCTTTATCATAAATAAGAAAAATATCTAGTTGAACGTTGTGTTGTTGTGTAATAGAGAGGCGGGTTTGGATGTCGGGGGTCGGGGGCCCAAATGGTCCACTGAATGTCATTATTATGTGGCGAATCGCCTCACTGAACACATAAATATACAGAATATAAGTGGCCAGACATAAAGGCCGGCTAGCATAAATCCAGTTCTTAGATTCCTAGTCTCCCCTTTACTTCTACTACAAAAGTTCAAAGATACAGTAATCACGTACAACTTGTCATTCAAAATGTGTATGTTGTGTATCACTAGCATTTTGGTACCGTTTACCCTTGGAGATGGCTTTGGTGTATGGTTAATAGCGCAGCTACAGTGCACATTGAGCAAAGTAACTATCGTGAAGCTAAAACATAAATAGAGAGCAAATATCCTATCGAAAACATTATTGTACATGCCATGCATTAGATGTACTACATTACATACGACAACATCTGCGGCCCAAAGGGAACCAACGTCAATGCCCGGTGGCGAACACAATTGTGCGCGGTACTTGCGCGAGTGATACGCCAGAAGAGGCGCGCGTTGCATATCTTTCTAGTTCGCGCCGCACGTACGCGGAAATTACAATTGTCTGCTTTAACAAAGAGGGGGTATTAGAAGAGAAGTCCAAAGTAAATGAAGTTTGACTAGGATGGATTTTCCCAAGCCGTCCGCCTAACTTGTCAACTTTTTGCATCAAAGTCACCCAACTGGGTAATGCATAAGAAATGAATGGAATGTCCCCCATGATTCATTCTATTAAAGCAATATAAGACCGAGTTTTAAATAGTAGCAGCCGCATTCCTATATAGTTGTGCTGCTTTTATTCTAATCATACTTGTTGGGCATAGTTTACTCTAACAATGTTTACCAAACAGTGGGCAATGATACATATCAACCATACAGTTTAGAGACAAAAGATTCTATAATAAACAGACACAGTGATTACTCGAGTCTTTTCGGTATTAATCTTCCAGATAACCACAGAAAACTACCTAACATTTATGCCATACCCAAACTCCATAAACCTACAATTAAAATGAGATTTATAACAGCAGCTAAGGTTAGTTCTCTTAAAAACATTTCTATTTTAACACAAAAAATACTCAAACATTTAAGAACACATTTTTCAAACTACTGTAAAGCAACTAGCAATCATAATATCCACAGATCTTACTTTTTTTCAATTGATAATTCAATGCAAATTTCCAATAATTCTAGTCTTCACCGCTTCAATAAAATACGGGTTATGGATTTCAGTAGTCTTTTTACCAACTTACCACACGATTGTGTCCTTAAAAATATGTATGAACTACTTGAATTATGTTTCAAAAATGCTGGTAAAACATACATAAATGTTGCATTTAAACACTGCTTCTATACTGATACATACTCTCAAAATTGCTACACACTAACAGAGGTTAAACATATAATACATTATATTGTCACAAACAGTTTCTTAATCTTCAACAACGAAGTATTCCATCAAACAAAAGGTGTCCCACAAGGAGGTAACGCCTCACCACTCTTGGCAGATCTCACTCTATCAATTATAGAATTCAATTTTTTCAAAAGTAACAACAACTCACATCTAGTTTACAACACACGCATGTTTAGGTATATGGATGATATTGCCATATTTTATAATAATATTTGTGACTTTGATCAACTCATAAATATGTATCCTACATCTCTTAGTCTTGAGCCTGCAAATGATAGTGAAAACTCAGCAGCTTTTCTAGACCTTCAAATTACTCGAGTTAATAATAAGTGGGCTATAAATTTATATAACAAAACAGACGACTACACATTCGACGTCATTAGATTTCCAATGTACGATTCTCATATCTCAACAAATATCAAACTAAATTGTATAATGGGTGAAATAATACGAATATACCGATGCACTTCTTCTTTAGAGTTTTTCAAAGACAAGGTTTGTCAACTTACACGTAAACTTATTCGTAATAAATATCCCGTTTCAAAAATCACTCAAATATTTCGGAAAACTATTCACCGACACCCATGTATAGCACTTAAATATAATAATGACAGCAAAAGACTGACTGATTGGTACAACAGTAATTTCAATTTTAACATATAATATCTAACTTAACCCATTCACTATATTTCATATTATTAAGCATACTAATCAACTAATATATAATTATTATTTCAAAAACTAACAAACTAATGCATAACTTTTACTTCACATGACATCTCCCCATCACACACACACACACCATCTCAGTAACACACATAAACACACACAAACGCACAACCCACACATACACACACACACAGAATCTCACACCACACTACAAACTACAAAAAAAACATAATCTCACATCACACTACAAACTACAAAAATAAATATAATTGTACCCGAACATTAAAAACCAAACAATTAATTAATTGCAATAACAATTGCACTCAACACAAAATCGAACATACACATAATCAATCACACAATCTTCAACCAAACTGTTAATTTTCTTGTTAATTTTCTTTGTACATAATTATTTTATATCTTGCTTGTATTCATTCCCTTTTATTTAATTTTTTTGTATCACCTATCCCATTAAGCTGTGGTCATCGTACTGATGAGACCCAACTACAGCAAAATCCTCGTATACGATCAGGGTCGAAACGGGGTTATCATGTTAAAGAACATGATACACTTTATCTCTCAATCCTCTCATTTATACTTTTCCTTATATTACTGTAACTATATTTACTTCTTTTTTCAAATACTCATTTCAAAGAATGAATGGGAATGCAGTAATTCAACACGTTTCAAAAACCGCCTGTTCTACAGCTTTAACTGATTCACTGACACCCTCTCAAGTAAAGGCTAGAGGCTCACGAACACAACTGGATATATTTCCTCACAATTAATTTCAAGTTTTATGTAGATAATTTTTTTGAACAAGAAAATCTCTTGGATTCTAGAACATCTCTCTAAAAAAATATAGTGTATTATTATGGTACACTATTCTATAAAACATATCCACACACCTATGCAGTTTTACTTGTGATACCATGCACAATCACATTTACTGAAGTTTTATTGCCAGATAATAAAAATATCTCATTATGACCACATAATCTAACAAACATAGTGAACAAAAAGCAATTATATACAAAAAACTGAACGTGTCTCACAACTCACAGGGATCAACAAATTCAACATGTTCTAGGCAGCAAGTTAACGATTAATTTTCGAGAATAGTAACATAGGCTCCTGAGGAATTTGTTAGACAATAAATTAAAACAACATGTCTCATAATAATAGAGAACACAACAGCACAAGCACATATACTGAAGGTAACAACAAGGTAACAATTTTGATCCTGTACCTCACACACGTAAAAACTATAGTATATGTTGCACAAACCACGTGCGATACCGCTTTAAAGAGCAAACTTATACCCGTTGATCAAACCAAGCAGATACCGACATGCTCGGAGTCAACGACTTGACATAGTGCCAGAACGACCGGGGAATATATAACACGTCACCGGGACCGAGCTGAAACAAAATGAATGAATGATTATCATATCAGCTATCAATATTCGATTCGCTTATTCTCTGCTTACTCGTTTAAAGCGAAATACCGGCCCCTTTTTGAAACACATCGAGTAGACCAGCATTCTTATGCAACATACGCAAATAAACATAAACTAGAATAAAAAATCGAGCTAAATTCGAGCAAATTAGCAAAAATATGTAAGAATTCAGTTACCCACGATGCGTTTCAAAAACCGGTTGGTATATCGCTTTTTTGGAACATACGAGAACTACAGCTGTTTAAATTAACTGGTACCAACGTAAAGATCAAGTTTAGAAATATGAGTATTGTGCCACTTGTATTCTGTGTACATACAGTACACAAACCCTGAAGCTGCAGAAATAAGGTATACAGTATAATCACAGGCTACGTCTTTTCTTCAGTTGGTTTCGACATAACCTAACTCCCCTTCACAAAAGATAACATTTAAACATTTTAAACATTACCTTTAAAATTAAAAATGTGTTAGTTAATTAAGTAATCCAAGAGTAACCAACCTCCACATCCACCACGTGCACTTTTCCAAAAAGTGGAAACTTTGTGTAATCCGGATTCTCCGCATCAACCTGTAAGCACTGAATTCCAATTAACTTATTAATAATTCCTAATTTCTCAAAAAAATTTCAGTAACTTTAGCTACATATGACGGGTCAGCACAACCCGAAAAAAATAATGCGAACACATTAGCGCTGACTTTATAGGCTTACTTTTGCACACGAAGAAAAAGGATGGGAGGGAGTATAAACAATAACCACAACCCCAAAACAATCAAAAATTTGATCTGATCTGAATAGTTGATCTGATCTGAATACGTTTACGCTACCTGACTCGTATTCTTCAAAATATCCTCCCGGGGGTAAACGTTCTCCTTCTCACACGAATGGACGAGTCGGACAAACTTCTGTCCCACAATCTAAATTAGACTGATTTAAACATACCGCAATAGGCAATAAGTAATGCACTTACATCCCTATTGGTCCCTAGAGTGCTGGGATATTTCATGTAACCAACACTAATCGCCTCCTTCAACGTATGAGCGCATATACCCAAAATACTTACAGAATCAACTAGCAAACCAGCCTCTAGCTAGTTAGAAGGGCTCCTAGAACTCCTAAACCTAACCCTAAGCCTAAACCTAACCTATTATATATGCAAATTTTAATACAGCTAAACAGAGACATGTAAACCCAGTGACAATAACTGAAATAGTCAAAAGTGTCTCAAACTCAACAAAGCACCTGGAAGAAAAAGTTTTCGCGTGGATCTTGATGAATACTGGAGATTGTGCCAGATGGTCCAAACCAGGCATTCCACTCCACAGAAGTACCGTAGTCGCTCACCTAAACATAAAAAAAATCTACTGTACGACTATACGACTATAACGTGTCTGTGTCTCTGTATCGAAATCGATATACTACTCAACATAAGATGATTTGCTTGTTTCTTAAAACTGTAAGTCGATCACATAATATATCAAGCACGAAACATAAAGATAAAACAAACGTACAAACTGTGTATCAACGTCCGCTAGCATCGCAGGAACCTGGTCGAGTAAGCGATGTTGGGCCAAATAGCCTGGCTTTCCCGCCTAAAAACTTTACCTTACTAACCTTACACATACTATAAAGCTGGATTTCATCCTCGATAATATCGAGTCCAACCCCTTGACACAATACTTTGTATGCAATTCAGTGCCACAGTCACTGCCACTAGGGGTGTCCTTATGCGCCATCATTGCATTTGCATTTAATACTTATGATTACTACAGTCACAGTCGCCAAGTATATGCCAAAACCACGTGCACTATCGCTTTAAACGTACTAATACATGTATCAATATCAGAGTGCTCGGCTATATTGTGGTGTTTGCTAGACCGCTGCCTAATCTAATAGGCTAATTAGTTCCCCATCGCCTACATCTAATTACCTAATTACGGTAATCACAAAGAACCTACCGTATCCGTCATGTACTTCTCGACAAACTCCCTGACCGTAATCAGTTTCTGAGTCCAGTCTTCTCCATCATATCGGCTTCCGATCTCAATTGGAACAGTTCTTTCACCGGCAACTTGAAGCAACCACTCGAAACTGCAATCAAATAAAAGAGTTCACTAAACCCCAAACAATGCACGACAACAACTGCCCAATGCTTTCTGAACAAACAAGAATAAGGCGGCATAAAGTATAACATGCGGTTTTTGAAACGTCCTTGGACAACTGCATTCCTAGGCATGTTAAGTGGTCGGATTGCGGTGGTTAGGTGTTTTTTTTTTATTCAAATCATGCATTTGCATAATATGCATGGGAAGCACGAAGCAGTTATTGATTATGCCATTATGCGTTTCGAAAAACGTCTGTTATACCACTTTAAGTAAATGCTTTGAAGTATAGAGGCTCATCAAAGGTCACATCACTAATTCCCCAAACTCCAAACAGACTACTAATTTAGAACGAACCCCTAACAGCTAAAGTAAACACATCTCGCTTTCACAAACTAATTATCAGAAACCCCGTCATACCAATACCATACATGCATACATCACCTTCACAATACCATCCATTCTGCACATATCATTTGGTTCATACATTGGTGTGTTGTGTGATCTTAATAAAAAAAAGTAAACAAACCATACCTCCATTTCGATAGGGCCGGCCAGTGCTTCGCAGCGCCTCTCATTACGCAAGGAAGCTCTTGTGATAAACGACTTAAGACTGCCTCCTTGTCAAGGCCCTTAAACATAAACATTTACAACAAGAACACAATTCGCATTTCCTATGGACCGCTGTAAGAGACCGCGAAGCGTTGTACATTTCTTCGAACCAACACCAATTTCGACAGAATCATACTACTTGCCAGAACCGGCAAAAGCCACCAATTACCATAATGAAGGCAGTCTTATCATTACATTTTTAAATGCACGCTCGAAATGTTTATGCAAATAATACCCGAAAATAAGTCTACAGTAACTTGCCTCTAAAACCAGAACATCCCACCAGGGCGTCACCGCGTGTTCTAACTTCGCTGGCGCCGGGAACACGTTAGATGCCTGAAGTGAAGAATATAATACACAACATTATTACCCCGCCATCAGAGAGCATATTCACCACCACCACTCCGATTCCATCGAGGAACTATTCCCTGGGGAACTGGGGACAGAAAATAGCATTATAATGTGAGACACGCAGAGAAAAGGATGGGGAAGCCCCATTCCAGGGGAGTTAGTGGTGATATGGTCGTTTCTTTATGTTACAAACACAAGCTAGCTACTCAAATCCATCCGTCCATCCCGCCTATTCACTACATGCACACCTGACAGTTCAGGCTCAGGCACAGCCAGTCGAAGACATAGGTCAGGTAAAAATATAAGGGGTAGATCAGATCAGTCCACAAACTCGCAAAAAATTTGAAATCATATTCCCCACTCTATTCTCTGAGGGGAACTTTCCAGAATTTAGCATGCTATTTTCTGTCCTCAATCCCAACAGCGAATATATTCCCGAGGAAATTGCGGTGGTGAATATGGCTTCAGAAGCCGAAAAAAAAAGTGAAAAGTCTAAATCAAAAAAAAACTCACAATTGATAGGTGCTGTGTAACTGGAAGTGTGTCATGGAGTCTCTGAGCGTAACTGCTCAACACCCTATTACGGGCCGATAATGTCTCTTGCCGTCCCATCATTATTCCTTTGTCAATACAGTGAATTGCACCCTAAAGAAATACAGAAAGATGCTTTTTTTTACACAAATTCAGTGATTCAGTCGTTATCAAACCATCTGAAAACATACGTGACCATATCTTAGAACAGGACTATGTCAGCCCTGAGTGAAGAAGTTGTCTACTATCTGACACCTAAAAGCTAACGGCTAACCCCCGAATCCGATCGGTTATTTACCTACCCAAAAAAAAAGATGTGGCAATAAGTACACTTACCTTCACATCACCATCCAAGTCGTGAAGCACTGCATTACACAACTGAACGATTGCGTAGAATGAACGCCAGTATTCAGGAACCTCTCCATAGAAACCTAAGAAAAAATATCAAACTACTCCGCATTCCGCATGGACCTAATAAGACTGAAAGAAAGTCGAATATAAATTGGCCCGCCCATATTTAAAAAGGCCAATTTGTTTATTTTCCATTGAATCGGATGAATCCTAGGTTTAGCCGTTTAACACAAGCTACATATACATTCAGGCTCTTTGCTTTCCACGTCCACGTCCACGACAGACATCGCGTCGAACGACAAACTACTCGTTACTAACCAATCCAACTTCATAACATCAAGACATTGTAGGTAGAACATCGGGAATTATTAACTAACTAACAACTAATAATAAAGGCATATAAACTATAAACCAAAAATAAAGACACAAAAAATACTAACCCACGTTGAGTGCACACCATGCATTGTGAATCAATTCTTTCAACGTTTTCCGAGCTTCTTCTAGTGGAATGCTCTTCGGAGTGAAGCCGACATCAAAAAGAGAAGAATACCTAAAAAGGTGTTTTTTTTTTGGTCAAAAAATGGCACGACGGCTTGCGGCAGCAAACAAAAACACGGCGGTGTGTCAAATCATGCACCAATTACCTCCCAATTTTGGCTTACAATATACAATTAGACAATCTCCGGATACTACTACAACACATTGAATGAAACGTACACTGATATGGTGGTGACTAAACGAATCAACTCGATTTACGCGTTTACGCCTTACAATGACCGACAAATGACAAACAAACACGTTGAGTTGACTTTGGCTACTTACTTATACCAGAGCCCTAAGCCCCCGCCCTCCCAAAAAAAAAGAATAATAAAATCACACCTACAACTAATAGAGTAGTTCTGAATACTCAGTGCGACATCCATAAACTGGCGCTTCAGTTTTCCAACACCATCGCTCACAAAAAGCACAAGCGAAGAAAGCGGGATGAAATCAGATTCCTATAATTAGCTATTACAATAAAACAGAACCTTCCGCTACCGTATTCTATGAAACTCTGGTGAAGACAAAGAGGCTTTATATTTATATCCGGGTCTAAAATTTAAAACACCCATAACAACTACTCAGCCGTTCGATAACTGGGAATACTTACCTTCTAAAAGGAATATAATATCTATATTGTTATTTCATTTACAAACACACGACGATCTTCATAAAAGGCTCATTATCAAAGATCACCTGAATTGAAGCAATCTTCTGCACAACAACTGGGTCGTAACAATCACCGGCAAACGAACTCTTATTAGTAACGCTCGCAATACCTAAACAACCGTAAGCTACAGAACCCATCCATGAAGGAAACCCTCACTACAGTCAATCAGGAACTTTCTACAGTCACGTGAAGTTTCGGTGTATGTTATGAAGTATGTAGTATCGCAGAATGTATTATCTATATCTTATTATATAAAGGAGAAGAGTTTGTCACGGGTTTGTTTTTATGTGCACAACGAAATCCCTTCATAAAGAAAATTCTTCGATCGAAACAGCATACAAAATATTGTCTCGGACGAGATTCGAACCCACACCAGCGCACCCTCTCGATTCACAGTCCAACGCTCTACCGGTTGAGCTATGCTAACTTATCATAATGGTAACAATCTGCTCTTCATAGAGTACCTTCAATGGCAAATTTGCATGGTACCATTAGTCTAATGGAGATCCAGGCTCATATTATAGGTTTCCCCGATTATAAATGACTTCGTAGATGTGTGAATGTTTTAAATAGGGTAACAATCGGCCGAAGGCCAATTCCTCCAGTCGGAGAAGAGCCCGTAGGGCTCTTCGAACGGCTGGTATGTTAATATGTGTGTTATGGGTGTACGTATGTAGTGCGCGCGTGTACGTTTGTGTTTGTACGTGTCTCAAGTATAAACCAATAACACTTCCACCACAAAAATAAAAAATAAAACACGCACCTATCGGCTTGTTATCAAGTGACGGGAAAAAGATTGTCCGATGCAGAATATCAACTTCATCCAAAAACTCCTGCGACACCGTCAAAAACCCAATTCGAGAATAGAAGTCCAATTTCTGAACAACAAGCGACTTGAAATTCAAATTCAAATAAAAATGGTAACCCGACATTGGCACGCGGATGGGATCATGATCATGGGGTGTACAAGCAAAGACAATAGATAAACTGGGCTAGGTGTTTACCGCCTATCATAAAAACTGATAACACCATCTCACAATCAGGTCATATTCACCTCTCGATCTCCTCGGGGGAAATATTCCCTGGGGACAAAAAATAACATTCTAAGTGAGGGTCGCAGGAAAAATACTGACGGGGAATTGAGTGATGAACAAGGCCAATGGCCTCTATGCTCTTTGATTTAGAACATACCTCAGTTTGTGCATGAGCGACAACCGTAGACAGAGGAGCACGCCAATTCACGTAGTGAATCGCTGAGAATGAGATGGCTTGACCAAGGCTGCGACCGCGGAATTCCTGAATAAGTAAATGTAGTACGTTCGTCAGTTAAGTTAGTTAGTAGACTTATCATTAATAATTTGCAGTTTAAAAAATGTGAATACCACTTTATTCAGACATACAATCATCACACATAGACTTAAGCATGTAGAATCCAGGGTCCCGTTTGCTCTCGAAGTCGGGGATCTTCATTTTTAGCTCCAATCCAAGGCGGTGTCTCTTAGCCGATGTGTCCCATAGAGTGAAGTAGACGGTAGAAGACGGCACAGAAGATAATACAGAGCGAAAGGTCCGTCCTAAGGCTAGGCAAGGGGAGCGCCTTAACTTTATTCCCGACGCCGTGGCATGTTTGCAAGATGGTAGCACTGGGCGGGATTCGAACCCGGGTCGTATGGGTGAGAGACGAGAACTTTGCCAGTGAGCCACGACGCCCCTGTGGACCATACATGCACATAATATATGGGATAATCGGACACAGTTTTCCGGACGTGCGACGCAAAAACGGCCGTAATCATAAACAAATTATCCATTCCATATATCACTTGGTATACCATCTACGACAAGAGAAATTCATGAGTATAATAGCATATGGGACTTTTCACCCAATTAATAAAGATTCAATATGCACAGAAATATGGTCTCATCTCGTATACATCTGTGTGCGATGCGAGTGTGTGTTTTACCGCATTTCCCAGGCACACATAGTGTTAAGTCTGCAACATGAATACAGCTGTAGCAGAGCTTATCTTATATACCTTAAAGGAAGGTTTGCTGCAGCTGTATTCATGCTGCGCCTGCGGACTTACCAATCTGTGTGTCCTGCGGACTTAACAACCTTAAACATAACAATATGTGTGTCCGGCGGACCTAAAAACTTTAAACGTATTAAACCATAAACAACAAAGTTTAGTGCACATACCTGCAAAGTGGCAACTCGTTCCAACTTCATGTATGGTCCACACAAATGCAAGCGACAGACAGAAACAGCTTTTGAGCTGACACTGGTAGACGTGGTTGGTGTTTCTTCTGCTACTGTAAGTGAAATGTAAAGGGTGACGACGGGTTAAAACACTGTAGTACCTGTACCGTAGGTAAGGTAGGTCATATATTATGGCCCTTCGTGACCCACAACAGAAAGAAACTTTTAAAAGTAATAGACAGTAATAAACAGCAAAAGGATTATGTACATAAACCAAACACACATGAGCATTCACGTTAATCAACATATACAATACAGTACTTATGTCTTAGGTCTTATGTAAAGGCCTGAAAGAACAAAAAAAATGACGCATCACGACTCAGGATGAATAACCTGTGCTATGTCGTGCAAAGTTAAGGATGCATAAATAACAGTCGGTTTTTGAAGTGTATGCAGGACGCTCTATTCCCATAATGAACAGTTGTAAACTGTATGTAAATGGCTGCGCGATTTTTTATCCTAATTATATTAATTTGCATACAACAGATGGGAACGAAGTTGGAGAGCATACGTTTCAAAACCCTGGTGCTATATCGCTTTAGATGGAGATGTACGTTCGCCAATTTCATTTAAAAAAGCAAACCTGATGTAGACGTAGACGAAGACGTATCAGTCTGCCGAATACACAAATGAATTGCACCGCTATCAAAGGCGTCCCACTCATCAAATTCATCACTTTTTGCGATGTGTTGTTCTTCAACGAAAACCTAGAACGAACAAATTTTAGTAATAAAGTTAGAATGTATCAAAATAAGAGCATAAAACTAATTACAAATGGATCCTTGAATAGTTGAAACGGTCTGCTCAGTATTATATCGCTTTTGTTCTTTCTCGCAATTCGGAATAAAGTGTTCAATACAGAACGCAACACAAACCTTTTCGCGAACGTGCGCGTATTCCGGCCATGTATAAGTGGTCACTTCAACTGCAGGCCAAATTTTCTAAAGTTCAAGGAATTATGATTATAAGGTACGGTACGGATTACTACCGTAGTCAGTACCTCAGAAACCTGCGTTATTACGCATCACACCAGAAATGAATCAACCAACATAATTTACTAACGGAGAACGTTTCAATATTTGGATGTACTTTATATACAGTGAGTTCGCGACGCATAACCCCACCCGATCACCCATATTAAACAAAAATTTAAAAATAATGAAAATATGGAAACAAGACACGACACGTACGTGGCCGTTATAAAAGGCCAGAAGGCGCCGTAAGTTCTCACCTTTGTCAATGCAATAATAGAGCGCAGAACACTGCAAACAGGACTACTGAGTCTCACTTGAGAATCCGGCACTTTATTAAACAATAGATCATCGATCGTCGAATAGTCCACAGCGTACAACCAAAGATCTTCTCCCACCTGCAAGAAAATTATGAGTTCTCGTTCTAAACCCGGCCAGGATTCCATCTCCGGTATTTAGTCCGTAGTCTTCCATAATCTTTACGATCCATAATCTTTACGAAAAAACTAACTAGTGTGAGCGTGAAGAACTAGTCCACAAACCGGCGTTAGCCCAAGGAACGGTGCCTGTGACTTTATCCTCCGTGCTAGAAAAAGATGATGTCTCGGAACAAATGTGCGACCACGGAGTGTCACTGGACGTGGCGACTTTTGAAAAGAAAAAATTGCCTCATTCATACGATGTTGGGATGCCTGAATTTAATACGGTACAACAAGGGCCTCGCAAAATGTGTAAATCATCTTAGAACAATCTGAGTAGCTCACAATTTGAATGCAGTAATGCAACAACCGCCAATATTTACACTACATTAGTGCGTGAGCGGGATCAACTGATCAACTCATACGTCTCGTACTAAAAGCCACTCACAGGACTCACACTTTGAAAACGACTCATGAGCGTCACCGGCGAGTCAATAGTCTATGGTTGATTTTTTTCACCAGAAAACTATTACAAAATAATAACTAACCAACGATTCGTCATATATATTAAAAATAAGATGGGTAGTATCAAAAATAATGAATTGTTCACAGGTAGCACCTGAAAAATATATCTTCACCTCAAAATGCGGCAATTGCACGTCCCCACAAAATGTCGACTATCCAGCTAGTTACTTAATCAGTATATATTAATAGTTTTATTCACAAAAATGCAAACGTTGAAAACAAAAACCAACCGCTTGCTACTTCAAGATACTGAGAAGGGTCAAGGATCATGGTCCAAACCGAAGGATGCGTCTTGGCCCACACCAAATCTCAAATGATACAAAAAAACGTACATAACAAACAAACAAAGCAGCGGCAACAATGTGAATTAATAAAAATAAAAAAAAAGGAAAAAAAGGCAATCACATCAGTAGGCGTTGTTTAAAAATTAATTTTTTATTTTGAACCGATAAAAACGCACACTTTTTTGCCACGCCCTCCAATAACCGTGTTGAATTGGAGAATGGGCGATATCGTGAGATCTCTTACACTACTTAAGTGTACAAATAGCGGTGAAAGGGCGCCAACTTTTACTTTTCAAATTTTTCAAAATTAATCGCCGGATGGATGAACAAAATTTTTTTAGGACTTGGCACTTTTTGGGACTCTCTTTTTGGTTTTATTCATATGTGTGTTAGCGTTAGCTGTACTTTTTTGTTCATATTTGATGTGGAATATTGGCTGTGGTTTTCGTCTCTGTCCC